>JAKCPB010001176.1:0-95557 GCA_021442155.1 Cymbidium sinense | reverse complement strand
AAAAGAAACATAAACCTAATCCTAAACCTAAAAAAAACTAAAATAAAAAACTTAAACTAAAAAAATAAACATAAAAATAAATAAACTAAACTTAATAAAAATATAAAATAAACTAAATAAACCAAATAAACCTAAACCTACCGATTTCCATAATTTTTTTAAATAAAAAACCCTAAACGCTAAACATTAAATCCTCAACACTAAACCCTAAAATTAACCCTAAACCTCGAACCCTAAATCTATAACCCTAAACCCTAAACCCTAAGCCATTAACCCTAAACCCTAAACCCTAAACCCTAAACCCAAAACCCTAAACTCAACCTAACTAAAAAATCCTAAACCCTAAACCCTAAACCTAAACTTAAACTATAAACTAACTAAACCCTAAACCTAAAGCCCCTAAAACTAAAACCCCAAATCTAACCTCCCTATATTTAGAAACTAAACCAAAACCTAATAAAACAAAATAAAACAAATAATAATTATAAAATTAATAATGTAGTAACTAATAAAATATCTAACAAATAACTAACTAAATAATAATAAAATAATAATAAACCCAAAACTAACTAAAATTAAAAGTAATATTAATAATAATAAAAACTAATAAACTAACTAAAACCATAAAAACCCTAATAAATAAATTAAACTAATAAATAATAATAATAATAATAATAATAAACTAATTAAAACTAATTAAAACTAATAATAATAATAATAATAATAATATAATAAATAATAAAACTAAACCCTAAACTAATAAAACCAAACTAATAAACCCTAATATTAACTAAACTAAAAACTAAAATTAAATAAAACTAAAACCTAAAACCCCTAAACTAATAAACTAAACTAAAATTGAGCCCCAAAAAATTAATAAAAACTAACTAAACTAAGAATAATTAAAAAACTAAAAACTAATCAAATAAAACTAATAAAACCAAGATAAACTTAAACTAAATAAAAACCAAAAACTATAACAAAACTGAAAAACTCTAAACCATAATAACCCCAATAAACCGAAATAAATACTAAACCTAAAACCAAATAAACTCCAAAATAAGAACAAATAACTAAAACAACAACAATAATAATAATAATCTAAACTAATAAACCTAAACCATAAAAAAAACTAATAACTAACTAATAAACACTAAACTAAAACCTAAACCTAAAATAAAAATAAAATGAACCAAAACCTATGCTAAAATAAATTAAACCAAAATAAATAAAAGTAAAACCTAAACCTAAACCTAAAATAAATAAAATAAAATAAACTAAAAATAAAACTAAACCTAAACTAAAAAATAAAACTTAAAAATAAACCTAAAATAAAAATCTAAAACCTAAACATAAAAAAATAAAATAAAAACATAAACCTAAACCAAAAAATAAATAAATAACATAAACCTAAAAAATAAAACAAAAATAAATCTAAATTAAAAAAAATAAACATAAAGCTAAACCTAAACCAAAAAAATAAACTAAAATAAAAACCTAAATTAAACTAAATAAACATTCAATAAATAAACTATACTAAATAAAAATAAAAAATAAACCTGAATAAAAATAAAAAAATTTAAAAAATAAATAAAAAATAAACTAAATAAACTTAAAACTCTTGGGTTTACATTTAAAAAAAACTTCTTGCACTCCACACCCTAAATCCTAAACCCACTAAACCTAAACCTCAAACCTCAAACTAACCCTTAACCCTAAATTCTAAACTTACCACTCTAAACCCTAAACCTAAACCCACTCCCTAAAACCCTCTAAACCCTAAATAAAATAAATAAATAAAAAATAAAAACTCTAACCCAAACCTATAAACTAACCTAAACCCTATACCCAAAACCCTAAGCCCTAAACCATGGCTAAACCCTAAACCCTACCCTAAACCCAAAACTAAACTAAACCAAACCCAAAACCAAAACCATAAACTATAAAACCCTAAATCCTAAACCTAAAAAACCAAAATCCTAAACCTAAATTAAATAAAACCTAAAATAAATAAATAAAACCTAAACCTAAGTAAATAAATAAAATAAAATAAATAAACTAAAACCTAAACCTAAACCTAAAATATAATAAAATAAAAAAATAAAAACTAAACTAAAATAAACTAGATAAAAACCTAAATTAAACTAAAAAATAAATAAACCTAAAAATAAAAAACTTAAATAAAATAAAATCCAAACATAAATAAAAACAAAATAAACCTAAAATAAAATAAAAACTAAACTAAATAAAAAGCTAAACCTAAAAAATAAACCTAAAAATAAAACCTAAAAAGAGATAAAAAAATAAAACCTAAACCCTAAAATAAAAAAACTAAACCTAAAATAAACAAAATAAAATAAACATAAACCTAAACTAAAATAAACTAAATTAAAATAAATAAAACCCAAAGTTAAACCTAAACCTTAAACTAATTAAGATAAAATAAACTAAAAATAAACATAATCCTAAATTAAAAAATAAAACCTAAAAATAAACTTAAAATAAAAACCCAAAACCTAAACCTAAAAATAAAAAATAAAAACCTAAACCTAAACCTAAAACTAAAAAATAAAAATAAAACTTAACTAAAAAATAAATATTAATCTAAACCTAAACCTAAAAAATAAACTAAATAAAAAAATCTAAACTAATATAAATAAATTTAAATTAAATAAAATAAACTAAATAAACTAAATAAAAATAAAAATAAACCTAAATTAAAATACAAAATAAAATAAATAAAAACTAAATAAACTTAAACCTCCCAGTTTACTTAATCTTCAAAAAAAAAACTAAACCCTAAACCCTAAAACTAACCCTCATAACCACTATAATCAAATCTTAAACCAATCCTAAGCCTAAAGCTATTAAACACTAAATCTAAACTAAACCCTAACCTTAACCCCAAGACACTTAAAACCCTAAACCATACACTCTACAAACTAAGAGTACCCTAAACCAATTAACCCTAAATTCTAAAGCTGATCCTAAATCCTAAACCCAAACTAACTAAACCACAACACTAAATCCTAAACCCTAAATCTTAAACCCTAACCCTAAACCAAACCCTAAAACCCTAAACCAAAATCCTAAACCTTAAACCAAAGCCTAAAAAACAAAACCTAAATACCTAAAACCTAAACCTAAACTAAATAAATCCTAAAATAAAATAAATAAAACACAAACTTAAATAAAATAATAAAATAAAATAAAAATTAAAACCTAAATTAAAACCTAAAAGTAAACTAAAATAAAAGAAATAAGAAAACTAAAATAAAATAAGTAAAAACCTAAACTAAATTTAAAAAATAAAATAAACCTAAGAAGAAAAAATCTAAATAAAATTAACCTATAATGAAACAAAATATAAACTAAATGAAAACCTAAACCTATAAAATAAAACTAAAAATAAAACCTAAAAAAATTAAAAATATA
Source organism: Cymbidium sinense (assembly GCA_021442155.1). Classification (NCBI taxonomy): domain Eukaryota; kingdom Viridiplantae; phylum Streptophyta; class Magnoliopsida; order Asparagales; family Orchidaceae; genus Cymbidium; species Cymbidium sinense. The sequence goes on along the minus strand of JAKCPB010001176.1, from coordinate 92,122 downwards.
ACCAAAACCCTAAACTAAAAAAAAAACCAAAAAAAAAAAAAAAAGAAAAACCTAAACCTAAACTAAAATAAATTAAACAAAATAGATAAAACTTAATCCTAAACCTAAAATAAATAAAACCTAAACCTAAACCTAAAATAAACTAAACTTAAACCCTAAATAGAATAAAATAAAATAAACTAAAAATAAACCTAAACCTAAAAATAAACCTAAAAATAAAAACCTAAAACCTAAATGTAAAAAATAAAAATAAAAATCTATACTTAAAACTAAAAATAAAAAATAAAACCTAAACCTAAAAAAATAAAATAAACATAAAACTTAAAAATAAACCTAAACTTAAACCTAAACCTAAAAAATCAACTAAAATAAAAAATCGAGACTAAAATAAATAAACCTAAAATAAATAAACTAAACTATGTAGAAATAAAAAGTAATCCTAAATAATAATAAAATAAAGTAAACTAAAATAAAAAAAATAAACTAAATATACTAAATAAACCTAAACATATTGATTTACTTAATTTAAAAAAAAAACCTTAAACCCTAATTGCAATACCCTAAACTCTAAACCCTAAACCTAAAACCTTAAACCCTAAACCCTGAAAAACCCTAAACCCTAAACCCTAACCCTAAACCATAAAAACCAAAAGCATAAACCCTAGAACCCTAAGCTCTAAACTGTAAACCATAAAATCCAAACCCTAAACCCTAACCCTAAACCCTAAACCCTAAACCCTAAAACCTAAACACTAAACCTTAAACCTAAACATAAAGCAACTAAATAAATTTAAAAATAAACCTAAAGCCTAAAGCCTAATAAACCTAAACCCTAAGAATGGGCAGAACCTTAAGAGCAAGAACATCACTGTCAACTAGGCTTAGTCTAGATCTAGTAGTGGAGGCATAAATAGAGGCGGCCATTATCATAGTAGTGGTGGGGGATTTGGAGGTGCAGGTGAATATGGAGGCCATGGTCAGAGTAGTGGTGGTTATCAAAGTGGGAGGAGAGATTGAGGTTTTAGTCGTGGTGGTGACGGAGGGATATGATAGTGGATCCTACTACTCGAGAAGCCGAGGTGGTTTTGATGGGAACTGGAGAAACCAATGAACGGTTGATCCGATCTGCTACTTATGGAATTGTCTTTATAGTAAAAATGATTCTAGTTATCTAGGGTTTTTGATTTGCTCTATGTGTGCTCATTTTTTATCTATGTCATCACTTATGTCTTAGAAACCTTGGTGTGTTACTTAGTTGGTGAAATTGAAATGAAAAAATTTTGAATGTGAATTTATTCTCTATTAAAAAAAACTAAAAACCCTAAACCCTAAACTAAAACTTGAACACTAATCCTAAAACCTAAACCCTAAACCATAAAAACACTAAACCCTAAACCATAAACCCTAAACCCTAAAACTCAAAATCGTAAACCCTAAACCCTAAACCCTAAACGCCAAACTCGATAAAAAAGACCCTAAACTAACCTTAAACCATAAACCCTAAACCTTGAAAAGCTAGAAACCTAAACCTAAACTAAATAAAACCTAAAAATAAAATAAATAAATAAACCCAAACTAATATAAAATAAAATATAAAGATAAAGATAAACCTAAACCTTAAAAAGAAAATATAATAAAAAATAGAAATAAATTAAAGCAAAATAAATAAAAAGCTAAACTAAATTAAGAAAATAAAAAACCTAAATAAAATAAAAACTAAAGCTTAAATAAAAAAATAAACCTAAAATAAAATAAAATGAAAAGTAAATAAAAACTTAAAGCTAAAAAATAAACTAAAAAATTGAACCTAAAAATAAATAAAAAATATAACTTAAATCCTAAACTAAAAAAAACCTAAACCTAAAATAAAAATAAAATAAATCTAAACCTAAACTAAAATAAATAAAACCTAAACCTAAACTAAATAAAATAAAATAAACTAAAAATAAACTTAAACCTAAACAAAAAAAAATAAAAGTTAAAAATAAACCTAAAATAACAACTTAAAACCTGAACCTCAAAAAAAAAAAAAAACCTAAACCTAAAAATAAAATAAGGAAAAACTAAACTAAAAAATAAACCTAGCCATAAACCCAAACCTAAAAAATAAACTAATAAAAAATTTAAAAATAAATAAACCTAAATAAATAAGTAAAACTAAATAAAATAAAATAAACCTAAATAAGAATAAAGAAATATAAAATTGAAATAAATAAAAAATAAATTAAATAAACTAAATAAATCTACCTACACTAATTAATTTAACTAAAATAAAAATAAAAATAAGAAAAACCCTACTACCTAAAATATCCTAAACCTAAACCCTGGACCTTAAATACATATAAAACCATAAACCACAAACACAAACTGAGCCCTAAATCCTAAACCCTAGGCCACATCCTAAAACCTACAACCCTGACCCCAGGCCAAACCTCAAACCCTAAACAAAACCTAAACCCTAAACCATAAACCACTAAACCCTAAAACAAAACTACTAAACTAAATAAAACCTAAAATAAAATAAATACCAAAACCTGACTAAATAACATGAAAAAATGGGATTAAAGAAAGGCAACCAGATATAAACCAGGCATGGGCTGAGCTGGGCTAAACTGATCCTGTAAACTGACAGGCCACCTGGGCCACCCACTGGGCCCAGGTAAACTTGGGCCATGGGCCAGGACACCACTAGCCAGATCACTGCTGACCCAGGAGCCTGGCACCAGACTCACAACTTAAAGGCTAAATAAACTGGGCCCAGACTGGGAAACTCCACTGAGTCCTGATCCTGACCACAGGCCTAAACGTTAAGACCTAAAACCCTAAAACCTCTCTCCATGACCTAAACCCAGGCTGACCTAAACTTCCAGTACTTAATCCTGGGCCTAAATACTTAACATAAACCCTACCACACTCCCTAGCCCTGGGCTTGAAAACTAACCTAAACCTAAAACTAAATAAAACATAAATACGAAATAAATAAAGAACTTAAACCTAAAACAAAGAAATAAAATAAAATTAAAATCTAAACTAAAACTTTAAACTAAACCTAAAAATAAAATAAAATAAAATAAGAAAATAAAAATAGACTAAATTAAAATAAATAAAAGCCTAACCTGAACTATAAAATAAAATAAACTTAAGAATAAAAAAAACTAAATGTAAAATAAAAATAAAATTGAAAAAATAAAAATTAAAGGTAAAATACAAATAAAATTAACCTAAAATAAAATAAAATAAAAACTAAATGAAAACCTAAACCTAAAAAATAAACCAAAAAATAGAAACTAAAAATAAATAAAAAATAATACCTAAACCCTAAACTAAAAAAAAAATCTAAAGCTAAACCCAAGCCTAAATAAACTAAACTAAAATAAATAAAACCTAAAGCTAAACCTAAAATAAACTAAACCTAAACCTAAACCTAAATAAAATATAATAAAATAAAATAAAAATAAACCTAAACTTAAACTAAAAAGTATAACCTAAAAGTAAACCTAAAATAAAAACCTAAAACTTGAACTTAAAAAATTAAAATAAAAACCTAAACCTACACCTAAAAATAAAATATAAAACCTAAACCAAAAAAATTAAATAGAAAAATAACTAAACTAAGAAATAAACCTAAACCTAAACCAAAAAAATAAACAAAAAATAAAGCCTATACTAAAATAAATAAACTAAAATAAATAAAATAAATGAAAATAAAATAAAATATATTAAAATAAATAAAATAAACTAAATAAACTAATTAAATCTAAACTTACCATTTACTTAATTTAAAAATAAAAAATAAAAAAAATAAAAATAAAGTTCTACCTCAACCTAAACCCTAAACCTTAAAACTAATCTTACAGCCTAAACCTACAACCCTAAACCCTAATCCGTAAACCCTAAACCTAAACACTAAAGCCAAAAACACTAAACCCTAAAACCTACAACCTTAAACCCTAAACCCTAATTCCCAAACCCTAAAAGCCTAAATCTTAAACCATAAACCCTAAACCCTAAAAACTTAAAAACCTAAACTTAAACTATATAAAACCTAAAAATAAAATAAATAACAAAACTTAAACTTAAATAAAATAAAATAAAAAATAAAATAAGAACTTTAAAACCAAAATCTAAACTATGCCAAACCTAAACCCTAGGCCTAGACCCTGACCTAAACCACGGACCCCCCAAACCCTAAAAACTAAACCCTAGAAACATTAAACCCTAAACCCTAAAACCTGAGTAGAACTAATTTAAATAAAACCTAAAAATAAAATAAATAAAAAAACCTAGACCTAAATAAAAAAAAATTTAAATTTAAATAAAAGCCTAAACTAAAACTTAAACCTAAACCTAAACCTAAATCTAAACCTAAACCTAAAAATAAAATAAAATAAGAATAAAAACTAAATAAAAATAAAATAAATAAAAAACTTAAACTAAAATAAAAAATAAAATAAACTTAAAATAAAACCTAAATAAAATAAAACCCAAATATAAAATAATAATATAATAATAATTATAATAATAATAAACCTAAAATAAAACTAAATAAAAAGCTAAACCTAAAAAATAAAGAAACAAATAAAACATAAAAATAAATAAAAAAATACCTAAACCCTAAACTAAAAAAAAAACCTAAACCTAAAATAAACAAAATAAAATAAACATAAACCTAAACTAAAATAAACTAAACTAAAACAAATAAAACCTAAACCTAAACCTAAAATAAACTAAACCTAAAACTAAAATAAAATAAAATAAAATAAAAAAGAAACCTAAACCTATACAAAAAAAAATAAAACCTTAAAATATACCTAAAATAAAAACCTAAAACCTAAACCTAAAAAATAAATAAAAATAAAACTAATCTAAACAATAAACATAAACCTAAACCTAAAAAATAAACTAAAATAAAAAACCTTAACTAAAATAAATAAACTTAAAATAAACAAACTAAAGTAAATAAAAATAATAAATAATCCTATAAAAAAATTAAAAATAAAATAAACTAAAATAAATATAAAATAAACTAATTTAAAGAAATAAACCTAAACTTACTAGTTTACCTATTTTTTTAAAAAGCCTCTAAATCCTAAATGGTAAATTTTAAATCCTAAAAAAACTAAACTTAAATAAAACCACACCCTAAACCCTAAAACCTAAACCTACTGACCACAACCAACCCAAAACCTAAAAAAAACCATAAACCCTGAGCCTAAACCCTTCTGACCCTCCCTAAAACCTAACTCTAATAAAAAACACTCTAAACTAATCATAAACCACAAAATACTAAGTCTAAATCCAAAACCACTAAATAAACTAATCCGGACCACATGCCACCACAAACACTGAGCCTAAACTGAGTTCCTACTGCCCTACTGGCCAATCCTGACCCCCAAACCTTAAAACAGACCACAAAACCCTAAATCATAAAGCTAAATACCCAAAACATGAACCTAAACTATAAAACCCTATGTATAATAATATGTATATAATAATATATGTATATATATATATATATATATATATATAAATTAAATAAATAAGAAAAATAAAATAAAACTTAAACTAAAACCTAAAATAAACTTGATTATAAAATAAAATAAACTTAAGAATAAAACCTAAAAATAAAATCTAAGCATTAAAATAAAATAAAATAAAATAAAATTAATTAAAAAACCTAAACCTAAAATATAAACTTAAAATAAAACCTATAAATAAATAAAATAATAAATACTAAATTAAAAAAAAGTCTTAACCTAAAATAAAAATAAATAAACAAAATAAAATAAACCTATACCTAAACTAAAATAAACTTAAATTAAAAACTTAAAATCTGAAAATAAACCTAAAATAAAAACCTAAAACCTAAACCTAAAAAATACTTAAACCTAAACCTAAAAATAAAAAATAAAATCTAAACCTAAAAAATAAAATAAAAATAAAACTCAACTAAAAAATAAACCTAAAATGAAATCTAAACCTAAAAAATAAACTAAAAGAAAATACCTAGACTAAAATAAATTAACCTAAGATAAATAAACAAAACTAAATAAAAAAACAAACCTAAATAAAAATAAAAACTATAAGTAAACTAAAATATATAAAAAATAAATTGAATATACTAAATAAACCTAAACCTACCGATTTACTTAATTTTGAAAAAGAAAAAAAACCTTAAACCCTAAATACTAAACCCTAAACCTTAAACCCTAAAAAATGCTAAACCCTAAAAGCTTAAACACTAAAAGCATAAACCATAAAACCCTAAACCTTAAACCCTAAACCCTAAACCCTAAACCTTAAATGCTAAACCCTAAACCATAAACCCTTGCCCTAAACCCTAAACCCTAAACCTAAACCTAAACCTAAAGTAACTAAATAAATTAAAAAATAAACCTAAACACTAAAACCTAATAAACCTAAACCTAAACCTAAACCCTAAGAATGGGCAGAACTTTGATGGTAGGAATATCACCATCAACCAGGCTCAGTCCAGATCTGACAGTGGAGGCAAAGGAGGATGAAGCGGTTATCATAGTGGTGGTGGGGGCTCTAGAGGTGCTGGTGGATGGAGGTGGTGGTCGGAGCAGTGGTGGTTATGGAGGCGAGAGGAGTGACAGAGGCTATAACTATGGTAGTGGTGGAGGGAGAGATCAGGGATATGATGGCAGATCCCACTACTCGATAGCTGATGGTGGTTCTATTAGGAACTAGAGAAACTCTAGAATGGCCGATCCGGTATGCAACTTATGGAACTGTATCTTTACAGTAGAGATGGCTAAAGTTATCTAGGGTTTTTATTTGCTCTATGTGTGCTCATTTTTTATCTATGGCATCGCTGGTGTCTTAAAAAACTTGGTGTGTTACATGATCAATGAAATTAAAAAGAAGAAATGTTGAATATGAAGTTGTTATCTTTTAACCCTAAAAAAATAAACCTTAAAGAAAAACTTGAACCCTAAACCTAAAACTTAATCCCTAAACCTAAACCTTAACCCTAAACCCTAAAAATAAAAAATAAAAAATTAAGAAAAACTTAAAAATTTAAAAAAATCCCTAAACTAACCCTAAACCTAAACCTACAACCCAAACACTAAACCCTAAACCTTAAATCAAAATCCAAATAATAAATAATAAACCCCTAAACCTAAACCTAAAACACTAAACCATAAAGCTAAACACTAAACCTAAATGCTAAAACCTAAACCCTCCTCCCTAAACCTAAACAAAACCTAAAACCTAAAACCTAAACCTAAAAATAAAATAAAATAAACTCTAAAAAATAAACCTAAACCTAAGCTAAGCCTGAAAACCTAAACTAAAATAGAAAATTAAACTAAATAAAATAAAATAAACCTAAATCTCTAGGTTTAATTTAAAGACCCTAAACCCTAAATCCTAAACTGGACTTAAACTACAAAACTAAACACCACTAAACTCAAACCTGACCACTCCCACCCCCTAAAACCCTAAACCCTCTTAAACCCTAAACCATAAACCTTAACCCTAAACCCCCAAAACAACCTAACTAAACCCTAAAACCAAAACCCTAAATCTAAACCTAAAGTAACTAAATAAATTTAAAAATAAACCTAAACCCAAAACCTAGTAAACTTAAACCTACACCTAAACCCTAATGGGAGAACTTTGGGAACATCACCATCAACCTTGCTCAGTTTAGATCTGGCGGTGGAGGCAAAGGTGGAGGTGGCAGTTATCGTAATGGTGGTGGGGAATCTAGAGGTTGTGGTGGATTTGGAGGTGGTGGTTGGAGCAATGGTTGTTATGGAGGCAGGAGGATTGATGGAGGTTCTGAGATGTGGTGGTGTCGAGAGGAGAGATTGGGGATATGATGATGGATCCCACTGAGAGGCGGGTGGTTAGATGAGAATTGGAGAAACTAAGAGCAGTAATCTATCTACTCCTTATGGAACTGTGTCTTTACAGTAGAGGTAGTTCTAGTTATCTAGGGTTTTTGATTTTCTTTATGCATTCCCTTTTTGGATTAATATCATCGCTTGTGTCTTAGATAACTTAGTGTGCTACTTAGTTGATGAAATCGAAGAAAAGAAATGTTTAATATGAATTCATTCTCTATTAATAAAAAAACTAAAACCTGAACCCAAAACCTAAAACCTAAACCATAAACTAAAACATGAACCTAAAACCTAAACCCTAAACCTTAAAAACAAAAAAAAAAAAAAATAGAAAAAAAACCTAACCTTAAATCCTAAACTCTAAACCCTAAAACCCGAAACCCTAAACGGTAAACCCTAAACCCTAAACCTTAAACCCTAAACCCTAAACCCTATAACATTAAAACCTAAACCCCAAACCTAAACACTGACCCTAAACCACAACCTAAACCCTAACCCTAAACCCAAACACTAAACTCTAAACCATAAACCCTAAACCCTAAAAACCTAAAAACCTAAACCTAAACTAAATAGAACCTAAAATAAAATAAATAAATAAACCCAAACCTAAAAATAAAATAAAATAAAAAATAAAAACTAAACTAAATTAAAATAAAAAAGCCTAAACTAAACTAAAAATACAATAAACCTAAAAGTAAAAAAACTAAAATAAAACTAAATGTAAAAATAAAATAAACCTAAAATAAAATAAAATAAAAACAAGATAAAAACCAAAACTTAAAAAATAAACCTAAAAATAAAACTTAAAAATATACAAAAAAATAGAACCTAAACCCTAAACTAAAAAAACCTAAACCTAAAATAAACAAAATAAAGTAAACCTAAACCTAAACTAAAATAAATAAAACTAAAATAAATAGAACCTAACCATAAACCTAAAATAAAATAAACCTAAACCCTAAACTGAATACAATAAAATTAACTAAAAATAAATCTAAACCTAAACTAAAAAAAACCTAAAAAAATAAAATAAAACCTAAACCTAAAAATAAAAAATGAAACCAAAACATAAAAAATAAAATAAAATTAAAAGTAAACTAAAAAATAAACATAAACCTAGACCTAAACCTAAAAAATAAACTAAAATAAAAACCTAAACTGAAATAAATAAACCTAAAAAATATTAACAAAACTAAATAAAAATTTAAAAACTAAATAAAAATGAAAAATAGAATAAACTAAAATAAATAAAAAATAAACTAACAAAACTAAATAAACCTAAACCTCCCGGTTTACTTAATTTAAAAAAAAACCTAGAACCCTAAACCTACAACCCTAAATCCTAAACCCTAAACCCGTAATGGTAAACCCTAAATCTTAAAACCCTAAACCCTAAACTCTAAACTAACCCTAAACCCTAAATCCTATACCCTAAAAGCATTAAACCCTAAAGTGTAAACCCAAATCCCTAAACTAACCTTAAACCTTAAGCTAACCCTAAGCCCTAAACCCTAAATCCTAAACCCTAAAGCATAAAGCCTAAACCCTAAACCCTAAACCCTAAACTATAAACCCTAAACCCTAAACCCTAAACCCCAAACCCTAAAACCCTAAACCCTAAACCTTGATGCCTAAACCCTAAACCCTAAAATCTAAACCCTATAAACATAAAAAACTTAACTTAAATAAAATAAATGCTAAAAATAAAATAAATAAAACCTAAACCTACATGAAATAAAATAAAATAAAAACATAAACTAAAACCTAAACCTAAACATAAAAATTAAAAAAATTAAAAAAATAAATATAAACTAAAATAAAATAAATAAAACCTAAATTAAACTAAAAACTAAAATACACCTAAGAATAAAAAACCTAAATAAAATAAGAACTTAATGTAAAATAAAAATAAAATAAAATAAAAACTAAATGAAAACCTAAACCTAAAAATTAAACCTAAAAATAAATAATAAATAAAACCTAAACCTAAGATAAAATTAAAATAAACAAATTAAAATAAACCTAAACCTAAATAAAAAATAAATAAAACCTAAACCAAATCCTAAAATAAACTAAAGAAAATAAAATAAACTAAAAATAATCTTAAACCTAAACTAAAAAAATAAAACCTAAAAATAAACCAAAAATAAAAGCCTATAACTTAAACCTAAAAAATAGAATAAAAACCTAAACCTAAACCTAAACCTAAAAATTAAAATAAAAATAAAGCTCAACTAAAAAGTAAACCTAAACTTAAACCTAAACTTAAAATTTCAACTAAAATAAAACACCTAAACTAAAATATATAAACCTAAAATTAATAAACTAAACTAAATAAATAAAATAAACCTAAATATAAAAAATATAGTAAACTAAAATAAATATAAAATAAACTAAATATACTAAATAAATCTAAACCTACCAATTTATATAATTTAGAAAAAAAATATTAAACACTAAATTCAAAACCTTAAACCCTAAACCATAAACCTACAACCATAAACCGACAACCTTAAACCCTAAACCCTAAAAAACCCTAAACCCTAAACCCTAAACCCTAAACCATAAACCCAAGATAATAAAATAACCCTAAACCCTAAACCCTAAACACTAAAAACCTAAAAACATAAACCTAAATTGAATAAAACCTAAAAATAGAATAAAAAAACCTAAACCAAAATAAAATAAAACAAAATGAAAACCTAAACCTAAACCCACACCTAAAAATAAAAAAAGTAAAAAATATAAACTAAACTATAATTAAATAAATAAAAACCTAAACTTAATTAAAAAATAAAATAAACCTAAGAATAAAAAACCTAAATAAAATAAAAACCTAAATGTAAAATAAAATAAAATAAAATAAAAACTAAATAAAAACTTAAACCTCAAAAATAAACCAAAAAATAAATAAAAAAATAAAACCTAAACCTTAAACTAAAAAACCCTAAACCTAATATAAATGAAATAAAATAAACCTAAACCTAAACAAAATCAATTAAACAAAAATAAATAAAACCTAAAATAAACTAAACCTAAACCAAAATAAATAAAATAAAATAAACTAAAAATAAACCTAAAATAAAATCCTAAAATCGAAACCTAAAAAAATAAAATAAAACACTAAATCTAAACCTAAAAATAAAAAAGAAAATCTAAACCTAAAAAAAAAAAATTAAAAATAAAGCTTAATTAAAAAAAAAACTAAAATAGAAAACCTAAACAAAAATAAGTAAACCGAACTAAATAAAAATAAAAAATAAACCTAAATAAAAATAAGAAATAAAATAAACTAAAATAAATAAAAAATAAACTAAATACACCTAAACCAATAGGTTTACTTCTTTTTTCTTAAATAAAACCTTGAACCCTAAACCCTAAACCCTAAATGCTAAACCCTAAACCCTATATCATAAAGCCTAAACCCTAAACCCTAAATCCTGATTCTAACCCTAAACCCTAAACCCTAAAAGCCCCTAAACTCTAAACTAATCCTAAACCCTAAGTTAAAGGTAAACCCTAAACTAACCTGAAACTTGAAGCTAACCCTAAACCCTAAACCCTAAGCCCTAAAAACCTTAAACCCTTAACCCAAAATAACCTAAACCTAAACTCAATAAAACCTAAAATAAAATTAATAAAAAAAACCTAAACTTAAATAAAATAAAAAAAAAATAAACCTAAACTAAAACTTAAACCTAAACCTAAACATAAAATAAAATAAAATAAAAACTAAGCTAAAATAAAATAAATAAAAATCTAAACTTAACTAAAAAATAAAATAAACCTAAAAATAAAATAAAAACTAAATAAAAACCTAAACATAAAAAATAAACCAAGAAATAAAGAAAAAATAAAACCTAAACCCTAAACTAAAAAAAAAATATAAATCTAAAATAAACAAAATGAAATAAACCTAAACCTAAACTAAAATAAACTAAACTAAAATAAATAAAACCTTAACTAAAAAATAAAATAGACCTAAGAATAAAAAACTTAAATAAAATAAAAACTAATCATAAAATTAAAATTAAATAAACCTAGAATAAACCTAAAATAAAATAAATTAAACTAAAATAAATAAAACCTTAACTAAAAAAATAAAATAAACCTAAGAATAGAAAACCTAAATAAAATAAAAACTAATCGTAAAATAAAAATAAAATAAACCTAGAATAAACCTAAAATAAAATATAATAAAAATTAAATAAAAATCTAAACCTAAAAATAAACCTAAGAATAAAACATTAAAAAATTTAAAAAAACCTAAACCCTAAACTAAACTAAAAACTTAAACCTAAAATAAACTAAACCTAAACCCTAAACTAAATAAAACAAAATAAACTAAAAATAAACCTAAACCTAAACTAAAAAAGAAAACCTAAAAATAAGCCTAAAATAAAAACCTAAAAGCTACACCTAAAAAAATAAATTGAAAACCTAAACATAAACCCTAAAATAAAAAAAATAAAACCTAAACCTAAAAAATAAAAATAAAAATAAATCTGAATTAAAATAATAAAATCCTAAACCTAGACCTAAACATAAAAAATAGCTAAAATAAATAAACCTAAAATAAATAAACCAAACTAAATAAAAATAAAAAATAAAGCAAAACTAAAATAAAAAAACTAAATAAACTAATAAACTAAAACATATGGGTTTACTTATTTTTTTTTAAAGAAACACTAAACCACTAAACCCTAAACCACAATCCTAAACCCTAAACAAAACCAACCCTAAACCTAAACTCTAAACCCTAACCCTAAAAAAAACTTCTCTACCAACTATTCCTAACCCCAAAACCCTAAACCCCTAAATCCACAACCCTAAACTAATCATAAACCTAAACCACAACCCTAAAACTGAAACCTCCCAAAATTTAAAATTAAACCCCAAACTAAGTTAACCTAAACCCACAAACCCTAAAGCCAAAGACTAAACCCTAAAGCTGAAACCTAACTCCAAACATAAACCTAAACCCTAAACCATAAACCTAAACCACAAACCTGACCATAAATCATAAACCAAAACTAAACCTAAAAACTAAATAAACCCTAAAAATAAAATAAATAAAATAACCTAAATCTAAATAAAATAAAAAAAAACTAAACTAAACTTAAACATAAAAAAATAAATTAAATGTAAAATAAACTATAATAAATAAAGAAAACCAAAACTAAATTAAAAATAAAATAAACCTAAGAATAAGAAATCTTAATAAATAAAACTAAACATAAAATAAAAATAAAATGAAATAAAAACCTAAACATAAAAAAATAAACCTAAGTCGTAAACTAAAACAAAATCTAAACCTAAAATAAAATAAAATAAACTTAAACTTAAACTTAAACTAAAATAAACTAAACAAAAATAAATGAAATAAAAACCTAAGCCTAAAATAAACTAAACCTTAACCTAAACCTAAACTAAATAAATAAAATCAACTAAAAATAAACTTAAACCTAAATTAAAAAATAAAACCTAAAATAAAAACCTAAAACCTAAACCTAAACCTAAAAATAAAAAATAAAACCTAAACCAAAAAAATTAAATTAAAATAAAACTCAACTAAAAAATAAACTTAAACCTAAACCAAAACCTATAAAATAAACTAAAATAAATAACCTAAACTAAATTAAATAAACCTAAAATAAATAAACTAAACTAAAGAAAATTAAAAAATAAACGTAAATAAAAATAAAATTTAAAATAAATTAAATAAACCTAAACTAACTGGTTTACAAACCATAAATCCTAAACCCTAAACCCTAAATGTTAAACCCTAGAACTAACCCAAAACCCTAAAACCTAAACCCTTAAAAAACCCTAAACCCTAAACCACAACACTATATAGACCCTAAACCCTAACCAAAACCCTAAACCCTAAAGCAAAACAACCCTAAACCCTAAACCCTAAACCCTAAACCCTAAACCTAAACCTAAACCCTAAATCCTAAACCCTAAACCCTAAACCCTAAACCCTAAACCCTAAACCTAAACCTAAGGTAACTAAATAAGTTAGAAAATAGTGGTGGTGGGGGATCTGGAGGTGTTGGTGGATATGGAGGTGGTGGTCAGAGCAATGGTGATTATGGAGGAAGGAGGAACAACAGAGGTTACAGTCGTGGTGGTGGTGGAGGGAGAGATCGGGGATATGATGGGGGGGTCTAGCAACTCGAGAGGTCGGGGTGGTTCTGATGGGAACTGAAGAAACTAAAGAATGATCGATCCAATTTGCTGCTTATGGAATTATCTTTACAATATAGACGATTCTAATTATCTAGGGTTTTTGATTTGCATCGTGCTCATTTTTTTATCTTCTTGTGTCTTAGAAAACTTTATGTGTTACTTGGTTGATGAAATCAAAATAAAGAAATGTTGAATCTGAATTTGTTCTCTATTAACAAAATACCAAAAACCCTAAACCCTACACCCTAAAACCCTAAACCTTAAACCTTAAAACCTTAAACCCTAAACCCTAAACCCTAAAACCTAAACCATAAACCCTAAACCCTAAATCCTAAACCATAATCCCTAAACCCTAAACCTTAAACCCTAAACCCAAAAAAGCTAAAAACCTAAACCTAAATAAAGTAAAACCTAAAAATAAGATAAATAAAAAACCTAAACCAAAATAAAATAAAAACATAAACTAAAACCTAAACCTAAACCTAAACCTAAACATAAAAACAAAATTGAATAAAAAATAAAAATTAAACTAAAAGAAAATAAACAAAAACCTAAAATAAACTAAAAAAAAAACCTAAATAAAATAAAAACTAAACATAAAATAAAAATAAAAAAATCTAAAATAAAATAAAATAGAAACTAAATAAAAACCTAAATCTAAAAAATAAACCTAAAAATAAATAAAAATAAAACCTAAACCCTTGTTAAAAAAAAACCTAAACCTAAAAAAAATAAAATAAACTTAAACCTAACTAAAATAAATAAAACCTAAACCTAAACCTAAAATAAACTAAACTTATACCTAAACCTAAATCAAATAAAAGAAAATAAAGCAAAAAATAAACCTAAACTATATAAAATAAAACCTAAAATAAACCTAAAATAAAACCTAAAACCTAAACCAAAATGAAAAAAAAAATAAGAATTAAAACCTAAGCCTAAAAAAATGAAACTAAACCAAAAATAAACCAAAAGATAAACCTAAACTTAAAAAAAATTAAAATTAAACACCTAAACTAAAATAAATAAACATACAATAAATAAACTAAATAAAATAAAAATAAAAATAAAAAATAATATAAACTAAAATAAATAAAAAATAAACTAAATAAACATAAACGTGCTAATTTACTTAATTTAAAAAAAAAACCCTAACCTTAATTCCTAAACCCTAAACCTAACCCTAAACCCTAAACACTAAACCCTAAACCCTAAACCCTAATCCCTAAACTTTAAACCCTAAACCCTAAAACCATTAACCCTAAACCCTCAACCCTAAAATCTTAAAACAACTAAACCTTAAACCTTAAAATCCTAAAAACCTTAAACAACCACAAACCCTAAACAAGCTAAACTAAACACTAAAACCTAAACCTAAACTAAATAAAACCTAAAAATAAAATAAATAAAAAACCCTAAACCTAAATAAAAGAAAATAAAAACCTAAACTAAAACCTAAATCTACTTCCCTCTTGAATGAATATGGTTTATTTAATCTATAGGAAAGAGTGGGTGAAAATTAGCTACTTAGCAATGGATATGAATACTACTGGTAAACGTGTGGAAATGGTCATTGTGGCGGCTGCGGTGGCCGATATGATGCTCGAGGTGGTGGAAGAGGAGGTGGAAAAGGAGGTCGAACTCATAGTCTCTCATCTAAACACTAGTCGGTCCTCCTTGACATAATTGTCCCTAACTCTTCAAACACCTTCTATGGCTTGGGCCTAGATGATTTGTCGGGAAAGGGCAACTATTTGGCTTCCTCTTATAGGCTAGCCGCCTGGTTGATTAATTTATCAAATGCTTTGATGGTGAAGCCCTTAAGAAAGAAGGAGACCGGGCCATGGATATTCTTGAGAAGAATCTCAATGGCATGCTGTTTCGATAGCTATGGTTCGTATTTCATGCTAAGGTTGCGCCACCTGAGAATGCAATCAACAAGGGACTTGTTGAGTTTTTGTTTCTCAACAATGAGGTCGCCAATAGTCACACTCTGTTGAGCTCTAGCAAATCTCTTGATGAAGAGGTGCTCCAACTTAGAAAAAGTCTTCACCAAACTGTTGGGCAGTTCAGTGTACCAATCGAATGCAACACCTAACAGTCTGCTAACGAAAAGGCGGAAGAGGTGTGTGTTGTTGTCATCAGTGTTACAACAGCTGACTCTAAAGTGTGCAATGTGTTATCGTGGGCTCCCACTACCATCAAAGATATTGAAGGATGGTGGCATAAAACCCTAAATAAAAATCTAAACCTAAAAAATAAACCTAAAAATAAAAAAAAAATTAAACCTAAACCATAAACTATAAAAAAGCCTAAACCTAAAATAAACAAAATAAAATAAACATAAACCTAAACTAAAAGAAAGTAAACTAAAATAAATAAAACCTAAACCTAAACCTAAAATAAACTAAACCTAAACCTTAAACTAAATAAAATAAAATAAACTAAAAATAAACGTAAACCTAAACTTAAAAAAACACAAAAATAAACCTAAAAAAATAAAATGAAAACCTAAACATATTCATAAAAATTAACATAAAACCTAAAACTTAAAAACAATAATAAAACTAAACTAAAAAACAAAACATAAACCTAAACTTAAACCTAAACCTAAAAAATAAACAAAAATTAAAAAAAATCAATACTCCAATAAATAAGCATAAAATAAATAAACTAACTTAAATAAAAATTAAATATAAACCAAAATAAAACTATAAAATAAAATAAATAAAATAAAATAAAAAATAAACAAAATTAACCTAAACCTATTAGTTTACTTAATTTAAAAAAAAACCTAAACCCTAAACCCTAAGCCCTAAACCCTAAACCCTAAATCCTAAATCATAAACCCTAAATAAGCCATAAAACTGACCCTAAACCATAAACCCTAAACATACAACCTTAAACCCTAAACCCTAAAAAATCCTAAACCCTAAACTCTAAACCCTAAACCATAAGCCCTAACCCTAACCCTAAACCCTAAACCCTAAACCCTAAAACCCTAAACCATAAACACTAAACTAACCCTAAACCCGAGAACCCTAAACCCTAAACTGACGCTAAAACCTAAATCCTATACCCTAAAAACCCTAAACCCTAAAGCCTAAACCTTAAACCCTAAACCATAATAACCCTAAACCCTAAAGCCTAAACACTAAACCCTAAACTTAAACCCCAAACACTAACCTTAAACCATAAACCCTAAAACACTAAACACTAAAACCTAAACCCTAAACCCTAAAACCCTAAAAACCTAAACATAAACTAAATCTAACCTAAAATAAAATAAATAAAAACTTAAACCTAAATAAAATAAAATAAAATAAAATGAAAACCTAAACTAAAACCTAACCTAAAAAAATAAAATAAACTAATAAAAAAACTAAAGAAAATAAATAAAACCTAAACTAAACTAAAGATACTATGAATAAAACCTAAATAAAATAAAACTAAATGTAAAATAAAAATAAAATAAGCCTAAAATAAAATAAAATAAAAACTAAATAAAAACCTAAACATAAAAGATAAACCTAAATATAAATAAAATAAAACCTTAATCCTAAACTCAAAAAAAAACTTAAACCTAAGCTAAAACAAACTAAAAGAAAATAAATAAAACCTAAACATAAACCTAAAATAAACTAAATAAAATAAAATACACTAAAAATAAGCCTAAAACTAAACTAAAAAATAAATCCTCAAAATAAACCTAAAATAAAAACCCAAAATCTAAACCTAAAAAAAATAAAATAAAAACTTAAACTTAAACCTAAAATTAAAAAATAATACCTAAACTTAAAAAATAAAATAAAATAAAATCAAACTAAAAAATAAAATAACCCTAAACTTAAACCTAAAAATAAATATTAAAATAAGAAATAAAATAAATAAATAAAATAAATAAATAAAACCTACATCAAAACCCAAACCCTAAACCCTAAACCCTAAACCTTCATATAACCTAAATCATATACTAAACCTAAACCCTAAACAACCCACTAACCTAAACTCTAAACCATAAATCCTAAACCACCCTAAACCCTAACCCTAATCATAAACCTTGTAAACCCTAAATCCTAAAAAAACCAAACCCTAAAACCCTACCACAACCCATACCTCAAAACCATAAAGCCTAAACCCTAAAGCATAACCCTAAACACTAAACTATAAAACCCTAAACTATAAGACCCTAAACCCTAAATCGTAAACCCTAAAAACCAAAATACCTAAATTTAAAAATGAAATAAATAAATAAAAATTAAAACTAAATTAAAAAATAAAATAAAATAAAGACCTAAACATAAAAATATAATAAAATAAAAAGTAAACTAAAATAAAAGAAAGAAAAACTTGAACTAAACGAAAAAATAAAATAAACCTAACAATAGAAAACCTTAATATAATAAAAATAAAAAGTAAAATAAAAATAAAATAAACCTAAAATAAAATAAAATGAAAATTAATCTAATTACTAAACCTAAAAATAAAACCTAAAAATATATAAAAAAATTAAACCTAAACCCTAGACTAAAAAAAACTTGTACCTAAACTAAAAATAAAATAAATAAAATAAAATAAACCTAAACCTAAACTAAAATAAACTAAACTAAAATAAATAAAACAAAAACCTAAACCCAAACCTAAACTAAATAAAGTAAAATACTAAAAATAAACCTAAACCTAAACTAGAAAATAAAACCTAAAAATTAACCTAAAATAAAAACCTAAACCTAAACCTAAAAAACTAAAATAATAACCTAAACCTAAACCTAAAAATAAAAAAATAAAAAAATTGAACTTAAAAATAAACCTAAACTAAAATCTAAAACAGAAAAACCAAAATAAAAACCTAACTAAAATAAATAAACCTAAAATTAATAAACTAAACTAAATAACTATAAAAAATAAATCTAAATAAAAATAAATAAACTAAAATAATTAAAAAATAAACTAAATAAACTAAATAATCCTAAACCTACCAGTTTACTAAATTTAAAAAAACCCTAAACCCTATACCCTAAAATGTAAAACTAACATTAAATCCTAAACCCTAAACCTACAACCCAAAATCATAAACCCTAAACCATAAAAAATCCTAAACCCTAATCTCTAAACCCTAAACCCTAAACCCTAAACTCTAATCCAAAACCCTAAGCCCTAAAAGCATAAATCCCAAATAAACCCTAAACCCTAAACCCTAACCCTAAACCCTAAACCCTGAACCCCAAACCCTAAACCTAAACTTAAAGAATCTAAATAAATTAAAAAGTAAACCTAAACCTTAAAACCTAATAAACCTAAACTTAAACCTAAACCTTAAGAAAGGCAGAATCTTGAGGGTAGAAACATCACCGTCAACTAGGCTCAGTCTAGATATGGCAAAGGCAAGCGCGTTAACAGTGGTGGCGAGGATCTAGGTCTTGGCAAAATGAAGGTGGTGGTCAGAGTAGTGGTGGTTATGGAGGCAGCAGGAGTGACAGAGGTTATAGCCGTAGTGGTGACGAAGGGAGAGATCGGAGACATGATGGTCGATTTCTCTAGTCGAGAGACTGGGGTGGTTCTGATGGGAACAAGAAAAATTGAGGAACGGCCAATCTGATCATTTTCTTATGGAACTATGTCTTTATAATATAGACAGTTCTAGTTATCTAGGGTTTCTGATTTGCTCTATGCAAGCTCATTTTTTATCTATGTGATCACTTGTGTCTTAGAAAATTTGGTGTGTTACTTGGCTGATGAAATCAAAAAGAAGAAATGATGAATCTAAATTTATTCTCTATTAAAGAAAAATAAAAAACCTAAACCCTAAACTAAAACCTAAACCCTATAGTTAAAATGTAACACTAAACCATAAAAAATCATAAGCCCTAAACCCTAAACCCTAAACCCTAAACCTTAATCCTAAACTCTAAACCCTAAACCCTAAAAGCATAAACCCTAAAACCCTAAACCCTAAACCCTAAATCCTATAACCTAAACCCTAAACCCTAAACCAAAACCTAAACCCCAAACCCTAAATGCCAAACCCTAAACCTAAACCTAAAGTAACTAAATAAATTAAGAAAAACCTAAACATAAACCTAAACATTAAGAATGGGCAGAACCTTGATGGCAGGAACATCATTGTCAACCAGGCTCAGTCTAGATTTGGAAGTGGAGGCGAAGGCAGAGGCTATGGTTATTATAGTGATGGTGGGGGATTTGGAGGTGTTGTTTAATATGGACGTGGTGGTCAGAGCGGTGGTGGTTATAGAGGTAGGAGGAGCGATGGAGGTTATAGCCGTGGTGGTGGCGGAGGGAGAGATCTGGGATATGATGGTGGATCCGACTACTCAGGAGGTCTAGGTTATTTTGATGGGAACTAGAGAAACTAAAGAATAATCCGATCTGTTGCTTATGGAACTGTGTCTTTACAATAGAGATGGTTCTAATTATCTAGGGTTTTTGATTTGCTCTATGAAGGCTCATTTTTTATCTATGTCGTTGTTTGTGTCTTAAAAAACCTAGTGTGTTACTCAGTTGATAAAATCAAAAAGAAGAAATGTGGAATATGAATTTATTCTCTATAAAAAAAATAAAAACAAAAATCCTAAACTCTAAACTAAAACCTGAATCATAGACCTAAAACCCAAACCCTAAACCATAAAATCCCTAACCCTAATCCCTAAACCCTAAAACCTTAAACTATAAACCCTAAATCAAAACTGTAAACCCTAAACCCTAAACATTAAACCCCGACCCCTAAACCCTCATCTAACCCTAAACCATAAACCCTAAACCCTAAACCCTAAACCTTAAAAAGCTAAAAACCTAAACCTAAACTAAGTAAATCCTAAAAATAAAATAAATCAAAAAACCTAAATCAAAATAAAATAAAATAAAAACCTAAACCCAAACTTAAATGGAAAATAAAATAAAAAAAACTAAAATAAAATAAAATAAAATAAAATAAATAAATAAAAAATAAACTAAAGTAAAAAAATAAAAAACCTAAATAAAATAAAAACTAAACCTAAAATTACTAAATATAAATTTAAACCTAAAAAATAAACTAAAAACTAAAACTTTAAACTAAATAAAATAAAACCTAATCCCTAAACTAAAAAAAAAAACTTAAAATAAAAATAAAATAAAATAAACCTACTAAAATAAACTAAACTAAAATAAATATAAACCAAAACCTAAATAAAGTAAACCTAAACCTAAACCCTCAATAAAATAAAATGAAGTAAATAAACTAATAACTAAAAATAAAACCTAAAATTAAAACTAAAATAAAACCTAAAACCAAACTTAAAAAAATAAAATGAAAACCAAACCTAAACCTAAAATAAAAAAACCTAAACTAAAAATAAAATAAAACTAAACCTAAACCTAAACCTAAAAATTTAAAGTAAACTTAAACTAAATTAAACAAAACTAAAATAATTAAACTAGACCAAATAAATAAAATAAACTTATATAAAATAAAAAAATAATTAAACTAAAATAAATAAATAAAACTAGATAAACCTAAACTGGTTCTTAATTAAAAAAACTATGACCCTAAAAAATGATAAACTTGAACCCTAAAACTCAAAAACCTTAAAACCCCAAACCTTATACCCTAAACCACAAACCCAAACCAAACCCCCTAATCCAAACCTAAACCAACTAAAACCCTGACCTACACTCTCCTGACCCCAAATCCACAAACCCTAAATACTAAATCGTTAAAACCTAAATCCTAAAGCTATAAACAAAAAAACCAAGAAAATAAATAAATTAACCAAACTAAAATAAAATATAAAATAAAATAAAAAATAAAATTAAATAAAATAAAAACCTAAACTTAAACCTAAACCTAAACATAAAAATAAAATAATTTAAAATATAAAAATAAAAATAAAATAAAATAAATAAAACCTAAACTAAATTAAAATAAAATTAAAATAAAAACTATATAAAATAAAACTAAATGTAAAAGATATAAAATAAAATAAAATAAAATCTAAAAACCTAAACCAAAAAATAAACCTAAAATAAATAAAATAAAACCTAAACCCTAAATAAAAGTCCTAAACCAAAATAAGGAAAATAAAATAAACCTAATCCTAAACTAAAATAATAAATAAACCTAAACCTAAACCTAAATAATAAACTTGACAAAAAACTAATATAAATAAAATA
The DNA here is from genome assembly GCA_021442155.1 of Cymbidium sinense. Lineage (NCBI taxonomy): Eukaryota > Viridiplantae > Streptophyta > Magnoliopsida > Asparagales > Orchidaceae > Cymbidium > Cymbidium sinense. The sequence goes on along the minus strand of JAKCPB010001176.1, from coordinate 69,884 downwards.
AATAAAATAAAAAATAAATCTAAACCTAAACTACAAAGATCCTAAAAATAAACTAAAATAAAAAAACCTAAACTTAAAATAAAATAAAACCTAAACCTAAACCTAAATAAAAAAAATAAAACCTAAAAATTAAAATTAAAATACAACTAAAATTAAAATATTCATAAACATAAACCTAAAACAAAAAAATAAACTAAAATAAAAACCTAAACTAAAATAAATAAACCTAAAATAAATAAACTAAATAAAAATAAAAATTAAACCTAAATAAAAATAAAAAAACCAAATAAATTAAAATAAATAAAAAATAATTTAAATAAACTAAATAAACCTAAACCTACTAGTTTACTTAATTTTTTTTTAAAAAAAACCTAAACCCTAATCCCCAAACGCTAAACTATAAATCCTAAACCCTAAACTCTAAACCCTAAATAATAAAACTAACCCTAAATCCTAAACCTACAACACTAAACCCTAAAACCTAAACATTAAAAAACCCTAAACCCTAAAACCCTAAACCCTAAACCTTAACCCTAAACTCTATACCTTAAAAGCATGAATCCTAAAACCCTAAACCATAAATCCTAAACCTAAAACTAACCCTAACCCCAAACCCCAAACCATAATCCTAAACCAAAGCTAAATAAATTAAATAATAAACCTAAACCTAAAACTAATAAACTAAACTATGAATCCTTGATGGTAGGAAGTCACAAAAACCTAAATTTGGAGGAGGTGAAGGCTTATTGTAGTGGTGGTATAGAGGTCTTGGTAGAGATGGAGGTGGTAGTCGGAGTAGTGGTGGTTATGGTGGCGGGAGGATCAATGTAGGTTATAGTTGTGGTCATGGCGGAGGGAGAAATCAGAGATATGATGGTGGATCTCGCTACTCGATAGGCGGGGGTGGTTTTGATGGGAATTAGAAAAATGAAGAGCATATCCGATCTGGCTATGGGTGTCTTCACATTAGATGGTTTTACTTATTTGGGGTTTTGATTTGCTATGGGTGCTCATTTTTTATTTATGTCAGCATCTTAGAAAACTTGGGGTGCTTCTTGGTTGATGAAATTGAAAAGAAGAAATATTGAATCTGAATTTGTTCTCTATTAAAAAAAAAACCTTAAACCCTAAACTCTAAACTAAATCTTAAACCCTAAACATAAAACCAAAACCCTAAACCCTAAACCCTAAGCCCTAAACATTAAAAACCTAAACCCTAAATACTAAACCTTAAACCCTAGACCATAAACCCTAAAACCTAAACCCTAAACCCTAAACCTTAAACGTTAAACCCTAAATGCTAAACCCTAAACTCTAAACCCTAAACCCTATACCCTAAAACCATAAACCCAAAACCTTAAAATTAACAACCCTAAACCCTAAACATGAAACCCCTATCTCTAAACCCTAAACCCTAAACTAACCCTAAACCTTAACCCTAAACCTTGAAAAAAAGATGTCATTAGGAGTAGATTTAACAAAATGACCTAATCCTAACATAGTTATGGTAGCTAAAGAAAATGTCTTCAAGAGACTTTCCCTTTACTATTAGAGATTTGAATACCCTAAACCCTAACCCTAAATCATACAATAATACCATATATATTAGTATAATGTATCACCATATATTTGAGCATGTAGTGATGTGTTTTTGGATGTTATAAGATCTTTTGAAATATTTTAGTACATTATGGTATTGTGCCCTAAGTCTATATTAATATAAATCATAAAAATATTGATTTAATAAATCAGATGATGAAATTTGATAAACTTGAAGTGGCAAGCCTTTATAATTAATTACATCTTAGGAAGGGTCTCTTCCTAAGAATTCTCTCGATTAAAGAAATAAGTGGTTATTAATAAAGAATACTAAGGTAGCTTTCAAAGGACTGATTTTTGGAAATTCAATTGGGAGAGGTCCAAATTGGAGAGAGTTATTTTGAAGAGTCAAATGGAAAAGTGTAGGAAATGTCTATTGATATTGGGATGCCAGGTAGACATTTCATCTATCCTACGGTTGGACTTCAAATTTGGGATTTAATTTTATAATTCAAGTTATCATTTTCTTAGAAATCTAGGGCTTAGATTCTAGCAGCATAAGACTGCAAAAATGCTTAGGGTTGAAGACTTATTCCTAAAAGGATGCTTCAAAACCTAGTCTACAGGTGCTTCTAACACATGTCATATGCTCGACCTAATTCTATTCTTGGGAATCATTGATCATTCCCTTCACTTGAAGGAACTAACCTATCTAACTCTTACGGACTTACACGGAGAAGGCCTAACACCACCTAAGCGCATTTTAAAACTATGAGGCTAAGTCATATGAATGCAAGATGGCTGGGCTATTGTAGTTTTAGGAATGAAATCTATGAACCTATCTTACACCCTAACCCCTAAGATTATGTAAGGTATGAAGATGTACCTAACTAATGCATATTTTTTAGATTTTTATAATTTTTTGACTCAATATTCATTTTAGGCCATAGGAATACAATTATGTCTAATGCATGTAATTAAAAATAGATTATGGGCCAAATCAGAATCGAAGAAGGTGTACTTTCACCATAGGCTCTCAAAGGTCAAGCCCAGGTTCTCAAGCAAGGATGGAAGTCCTTCATTGACCAAAGTGAAATAATATGATTTATGCATGATATTAAAACATCTAGAGGGGTTCTTTGCATATTTTATCTGCTTTTTGGCTTAGATTTTTATATAAAGATTATGAGTTGTATTTATTTTTATGTTTCAATTTATTTAGTTAGGTAAAAAATTTAGTTTATCTTATGAGCCTGCGTCCAGACATACATCATAGCACAAACATAGCATAGAAAGAAACCTAAGAAAAGCATGTTGTTTCTATTATGCACCCAAACTAAATCAAGCCAGATTAAATTATATAAGATAAAGGCCAATCGACGGTGCTACGCATCCGAAGAAAGAAAATTAGGCGTGAGTTCTTACTTTACCGGCTTAGAACTACAAGTTTAGATCTATGGGTCTTCTTTCAGAAAGTCTCTTTCTTGATGACATCCATTGGGCTCCAGGGGACCACACCATCTCTGGTTTGTCCTACTAATCCTAGACCCCATAGATCCTAACCAAATTCTAAGCTCAAGTTTACATTTAAAATTCAAAAGAAATCCTAAGCCCTGCAAAATAGATGTTAGGAAATGCACACAACACACAAAGTAGTTTATATTTCACAAACATACGGGCTTAGCATTAGTTGCTTGCCAAGTCCACCTGTCCTATGGACTATGTTAAGGGATTTTTAGTACATGCAAGCAAATAATAATTTTATTATTTATTTATTACAGCGATCCCTTTAACACATTCCCCTACAAAAAATAATATTAAATCTAGAAAGAATTCCCTAACATTCAGTCTATCAATCAAACAAGCCTAGGCATCCAGTCTAAAGTAATACACCACACACACATGTGAAGCACAGCACAACATATCACATGAGATTAAAAGAAAATCACAGAATAATCTAATCTAGATCTAGAGTCAGTGACCTAAGTAATCTAGTGTGTGTAGAGGTGGGGTTTGTGTGGTAAATCTTTGCTAGGCCTTTAAGTTTAAGTTTGAAGTTTGAAGTTTGAATTGGTTTAATTTTTACCATTTGTTGGTTTCAATTCAAATGGTTTAATGATTTAATTCCCATTTTTATGTTCATTTTATTTGGTTAAAGTTGTATAAGTTTTCAAGAATGAGAAATAAAATGAATTTTATTTTTAGATGAAACTCACTTTATTCCGCATCCTAAATCCTAATGGGGATTCCAAATGGCTAACTAAAATCCTTAAGTACTTTAATTAATCCTTTTGATTTCTTTTATGTTTGGATTTGATTTATGTTATTTCATTTGTTAAATTATGTTGTTTGATTTAACTTATTTGATTTATTTCATTTTGAATTAAGTTATACGGATTTCATTTGATTTGGCTTATGTTATTTTAAAGAGTTTGATTTAAGTTTGATTTCATTTAATTTAACTTAAGATATTAAATTATGAATTTGTAAGCTTAAGTTTTAAGTCCATTAATATGAATTAATATCTTAGGTTGGTTCATAGATTATTCTTAACCTAAAGTACATAGGTTAATTATTTGATCTGATTTGATTAATCTAGGTTATAAGTTCATTATTTAAATTCATTTAGGATGAATGGTTTTATTAAATTTAACTTAAGTTGTTTAATTATGTTTGAATTTCATTAAGTATTGATTTTCTTAAAATTTTATTATTTGTTTAAATTCTTTGACATAGAAAGTTTTGATGAGTTATCATAAGTATTTTTGATGTTTATTTTAGATTATTTCAATTTATTTGTTGATTTAATGAATTAATGATTATTCTTAATTATTATTTAGTTCATATTATCCTAGAGATTTGGAAAATCAAGAATTCCAAATTTATAGACCAATTAGGTTTGAGATAGCTATGAAAAGTGCGTTACATGCCAATTTTATGTTTCTAAAGTTTCAACTTGATTAGAGATGTAATTAGGGTGTAATTAAGGTTTTAATTATTTCATTAAAACCTAAATTAACCCTAATTTATTAAGATTCATTAAGAGATTTTATTTTTCACTTATTTTGCACTAAAATAGCTTTCCAATGAGGGTTTATTCATAATTTTTGGTTAACTAGTTTATTTGTTATGATTTAATTAAGTTTAGACTATTTAATTGAATTATTTAATTCTTCTAATTACCAAATTGAGTTAATTAGTGATCTATTAGGTTCATATAGGTTTGATTAGGTTTAATTTATATTCTAATATTCATTAATATTCATTATGTTGATTTAAGGTTATTAGATTAGTTTTCTAATTATTTCATTAAAGGTAATTAATTTAATTAATTTAAAGGTTAACACATGAAATTACAATTTCCCTTGAAATTAGAGAATTAAATCCCCAAAAATTTACCTAAGGTGTATTTTAAGCTTAATTTCATTTTCCTAAAATTTCAAATTAATTGGATTATTAAGTTGAGAGTAATTAGGGTTTAATGTTTTTTTGTTAAACCCAAATTAAGGAAAAAGTACCTAGTAGAAATTGGGAATCTTAATTTTTATGGATTCCTCCCATCAAGAAGAATCAATAGAGCTTTTATTTATATTTTTTGATTTGTTTTGATTTTATATGATTTTTGAATTTTTTGATTTTTTATAAATTAATTAAGCGTTATTTAACTATTAGCGGTTTAATGGCTTTTAAGTGAGTCGGTCCCACGCATTTTATTAAAATGAGCGGGATTGGTTTTGGACCGCCCGATCAGAGATCAGATGGTCCCTATTGATCCTGCGATTCCGTGGGATCAAGACACGTGTCACGCATGGGTTGATTTCGTGGGATGATCCTAGGCCATTTGATCACAGATCGGATGATCTGGATCATTCCTACGATTCTTAAAAGGATTTAATCAGATTATAAATGCCTAGATCTGGACCATCCATTTCTTTTAGAAAAATGGGCGGTATGTCTCCCCAACCTCTGGGAGAAGGACCATCCATGGTGTTTTGCTATCTTTGGCTATGGTAATGAGATGATTTAAAGTGCTACACGATCGTTGAAAGCTCTTCTTTCAATCCATATAGCTTGATCTCACTAGAGAGCAAGCCTTATATTAAAATGATAAAGGCCAAAATCTTTGAAAAAAATGAGGGGTCATCAATGGCGTACCTTGATTAAAGGAGTTTCAGAGGTTGAAATTAATTCCAATAGCTTCATTTCTTCAAAAAGAAATACCAAAGGTGATTCCTAATTGATCTCTAGACCAAGCCTTGGATTGGATTTTTGGTTTTGATGGTTCACAATGGTTGAGGGCACTTGGAGGGAGGGGGAGATTTTGTTTTGCTTCGGTTTGGACATGTGAGGATGTATGTGGGCTTAATTCTCCTTGGGGAAGTGTCTATGCTTTGTTTCCTATATGGCCAAAGCTCTTATGCACTTCCTTGGTTCCATTGGTCGTTTTTAGTGATGGGGGATCCCTTGGCGGTAGCTAGATAACCATCTCAAGTGTTTTGAAGAGGTGGGGAGATAAGGAAGGAAAAATGGATCTTTCCTTCTCTTAATACATTTTTTTAATTATTTTTTTATTTTGTTATTTAGTTCTTTGATTTTATTAATTAAGGAGGTTAATTACCTCATTAATAATGTTTAAAAGGATTAATATCCTTCCCATATGTATTGATTAAAGTGATTTTGAATTTCCACCTTCTAATATTTTCTTTAACTCAATTAACCCAAATTAGATTAAGATGAGTTAAACCTAATTTCTTATGGGTCAAATGACCCATTTAACCCAATTGCACTTAATAGAGAATTGGGTTATGTCCTATTACCATCTTCATATGATTTAGGACAATCATCTTGGGTTTATTTCAATTTTCCTTGGGTTTGAGTTCAATGTAGCCTATTTAAGTCATTTTGATTTAAGGAATTTAATTTACTTAATCTAGGCCTTAATGAACACAAATTTCTTTATTATTATGATCATAAATATTTATTTGATATTTTGGAATATTTTTAGTGATTTAATTTAGTCAAATTTTAGTGGGTTGACTTTTTGATCATGTGGGCCAACTTAAGTCAACTCTTGGTTGACTAGAGTTGACTTTAGGTTTGACCTTGAATTTTGAAGTAGAAAATTCTCATTTTAACTTGATATCATTTTATTGCTAAAATGATATCTTCTAAAAAAGGTCAATAATGGAAATATGTGTAGTGGATTAACTAGAATACACTACACATATTGGTGTTGACTAGATTGATCAACATACAAGTATAAGCTTGGGGTTCCAATTCATGACTTTGATTTTCTTTTTTTTTATTTGAATTCTATTTTGATTTTGATTGTGAAAGATAGGTATGTGTATACCTATCTTTACTTTGGAGTGTGATTTATTCTTAGAAACTTAAGTTTTCATTAAGTTCTAGGATGAAGAAGAATGCTATTAGGAGTAGACCCAAAGATTGGTCTAACCCTAATGCAATCATTATGCTCAAGGAAAATGCCTTCAGGGGACTTACTCTTTCTTGAGAATAGTGGTGATTCATGTGATTAGCTAATAAGATGGGGTCGTTAAGGGTGTGATCCATCCTAATTAGCTAAAGAGAGGGGAGGGGTCTTTAAAGTCTTAATCCAATCACAAAATAGGATGCCTAGGGACTTACTCTACATGATTAGAAAGAATGCCACTAAGCGACTTATATCTTTCTGGCTATTAGAAAGGGATCATAACTACTTAATCCAATCTAACTCTCCTGTGTAGCATGAAAGGGGCCTTGATGGCTTGTTCCAATTATGTACACGAAGATAGGAATGGTGCCATGAAGGGCTTGCTCCAAACCTACAAAGGTGGTTTTTTATGGGAATGGTGCACAAAGGCTTACTCCGAACCCAGAAAGACATGAGAAAGGTGCCACAGAGGGCTTGCACCCATCTCAAGTCATGTATAGGAAAAGTGCCACAAAGGGCTTGCTCCCAACCTATAAAGGTAGTTTTCATGGGAATGGTGCACAGGACTCCCAATCATGGGAATGGTGCACAAGGTTTACTCAAACCCAGATATGAGAAAGGTGCCATAGAGGGGCTCCCATCTCAATTCATGTATAGGAAAGGTGCCACAAAGGGCTTGCTCCCAACTTATAAAGGTAGTTTTCCATGCAAATGGTGCGCAAAGGCTTACTCCAAACCTAGAAAGACATGAGAAAGGTGCCACAGAGGGCTTGCTCCCATCTCAAGTCATGTATAGGAAAGGTGCTACAAAGGGCTTGCTCCCAACCTATAAAGGTAGTTTTTCATGGGAATGGTGTGCAAAGCTTACCAAACCCAGGAAAGACATGAGAAAGGTGCCATGAGGGCTTGCTCCCATCTCAAGTCATGTATAGGAAAGGTGCCACAAAGGGCTTGCTCCCAATAGGTGATATGGATGAGGAAAAGCGGTCAAAGTGACTTATTCTAATCCCCAAAGTTTTGACTAATTAGCAAGAGTCTCATAGACTTAATCTTTACTTGATTAGTATAACTTGAGGAAAAGGGTAATGGAAGGTTTGCTTCAAGTTCTTAATTTCACTAATACTCCTTACACATGATGAAGTTTAGTGAAGGAGGTTTCAAAGAGTTGAAATTTATTTTTGAAGGAAGACTTGAGTATATTTTGGACCCAATTCTTTACTATGCCATGAGCATAGAAGTTCATCATTTTTCTTTTTATATCTCAAAGTTATAATGAACCATGCTAGATGTCTAATTCATTGAAGGCAAGACATCATAGGTAATAACCTGAGAATTCTACCTCTTTGAGCTTGCATGTGACTATGTAGTTCTTTAGGCAGTAAGAACCAAAGTCAACCGATTCTTCTCAAATAAAATTTCATTTTCTTTTTTGTTTGAACATATATTTTATTTTACTTTGTTGACATGGATCAACAGCTTATAAGGCATTCTCTTGGATTCAATGAAGATCAAGAGATTCCTTTAAAGCTTTTTAAAGTGAATGAGAATTAAGATAATCTTTTGGATTCTCATAGAGTCAAAATTCTTATCCCTAATCAATAAGAGAATTGAAAGGATTAACTTATTAGAGAAATTTAGATTCTCTTGATAAGTATAAAATTGAATTTCTTTAGTTAATTTATTATTATAAGAAATGAAATTTCATAATTATCTTTGATTAATTTTTTATTTTTGCATTTTTCATCCTTCTACATTTTACTACAAGGTCTTCGAAATTACTTCAAAAGTAAATTTTAAGACTCCATATGTAGTAACAAGATTGTTCTTCAAACTCATATTGAAGTTTTCTTCTATTTTCTTTTATTCTTTGGAAAGATTTTCAATATAACGCTCTACCTAATTGAAAGTGGTATTATAAGAAATCTTGATCATGACCCTTTTTTTTGCTAAATTGCCCCAAATATTTTGAGGTTGAATGATATGACTTTATAACAGAACATTCTTGTAAGGATTTTGAATGTCATATCATATTCTTTCAATTCCCTTTTTTTTAGAATCATTTTGATTTGATAATTTTTAGATAAGTTATCCTTAAGAAGGATAATCTTATGCATGAAAATATTTTTGATTTGAAAATGAAATGTATAATATGAACCCATTTTCAAGGTAAAGATTATACCCTGGTCCCAAGAAGTAGGTCATATAATGATGTTAGCTAACCAAGAAGAATCTTTTCTTCTTATGTACAACCATCATTTTCTAGCTTTTAATTTTAGGAAAAAATTTCTTTTCTTTTGGAATTTGACCACAGTCATGAAGGGACTTAATTTATTGAAATGTCATCAAGCTTAAGTTTATGGACTACTACATCTGGAGATCATTTCAATTTTATTTCAAGATAAAGTAGTCTTTAAACCCAAAAGATAGCTTGATCAAATCATTGATAACTAACTCATTAAAGAGTTAGATCATTGATATCATCTTGTCAATTATGAAATTGAATTTTTCTTCAAATTTTAAGGGTGCATCCTGAACTTGCAGACTATATAAATCTCCAGACACATTTAAACAATATCGATGCAATGTGCTAGAGTGCCTTTTAAAAAGAAAGTTAGGACCCAAACTACTTAAGCTTTTTAACTTGCAATGGCTCTATAATTCCATAACTTTTCTTGTTTGTGATTATAGACAACTTGCAATGGAATCAAAGTATACTCAATGAGACCTTTGACATACAAAGGATATGGACCCCTGGAAAAGAAGATCCACTATCTTTTGTTTTAACATGCCAAGCAAGCTCACCCAATCATGGCAAAGGCTAAAATGATAAAGTATGAGCTATCTGCTTATTTTTATTCAATTAGAGATAATGTTTTCAGTTCTAACCCTACCACTTTATTTTGATGTTGAGAAGTTTAAAGTTAAAATGTCCATTTACATTGGGTGTCTTTCGCTTCATTTGAAATCAAAATATACTCAATAGAATCTTTATCATTCAAAAGATATGGTTTCTTGAAAAAGAAGATCTACTATCTTTTTTTTAAGCTACCAAGCGAGCTCACCCAATCATGGCAAAGGCTAAAATAACAAAGCATGAGATATTTGATTATCTTTATTTCATTTAAGCTATGTTAATTTTATTGGGTATTTTTGATTCAATTGAAATGACATCAGAGCATACTCAATAGAATCTTTGCCATTCAAAAGATATGGACTCCTGGAAAAGAAGATCCACTATCTTTTTTTTAACCCAAGCGAGCTCAATCATGGCAAGGATAAAATGACAAAGCATGAGATATCGATTATTTCTTTATTTAGCTTAAGGATAATTTTTGACTTCTAACCTTAACCACTTCATTTTGATGTGGAGAAGTTTAAAGTCAAAAATGTCTATCTTAGAAATTTTAGACTTCATCCTTTTGCTCTTGAATATAGTCCTTCCATCCCTTTACTTTTCTTTCTTTTTTTTTAATTGATTTCATTTCTTTATGAAAGGTTACATTTGGTAATTTTCTAGTTACAAGATTCACTAAAGATAAATATATTTGACTCATTTCCATATCATTTCATTCTTTGAAATGACTCCACTAAATGATTTGTTAGAAATTTGATGTATTTGACCTTTTGTCCAAATACAACATTTTCTTGATTGACTTTTTGATATAATTCAAGTCTTTGCTTGACTGATCATATAATGTGATCCAACATTTCTATTTTTTTATTTTTTATTTTTTTTTATTTTTAACTTTTCATGAAACAACAAATCTAGCAAAGCCATTTTAGATTGATAAGAATGACTTTCTAATGATGTTACACTTGCTGAATTCAAAATTATTTAGTGGGCTTATTTAAGGTTAGCATAATGATTTCCTTGAAAACTTTACACACGAAATTAGAATTTTCTATTGAATCAAATATTTAGTGAGGTCATTTAGAATAGTGAATGATATTCCTAAAGACTCAACACTTTAGGATGAATATGAAAATCCTTCAATAATCAATATGTTTCTTTTTTTATTCCTTTTTATTCTCTCTCTTTTTTTATATGTTTCTTTTTCTTCTTTTTTGATTCATTTTTATTCTCTCTTTTGTTTTATTTGGGGCTAAATAGGACCATCCAAGAGCATCTAAAGATGTTTCATGAATTCCTAATTTGATCTTTTTATGTTTGATTTTTTTGGCTTCAACCAACAAAGTGATTGAAATTAAGTTCTTTTTCTACGTTGAGTTTTTAAGATTGAATTTTCATGAAGCTAAAATCTACTTCTTTATTTAATTGAATTTATATGGCACCATCTTATCAAAGCTTGATTAGAATTGGGCCTATATAAATTTATTCTCATGTTTATATTTGATGTTGACCGATGCACCCAGATCAACATATATTTTGGAGATTTTCTTCTTTTAAATTTTCTACATCGACTAAGATGTTAATAAGTTCTTAGTAATCTATCTTCATCATAGAAGATAACCCTAGAACTTCTTTATAGTAGAATGCCACATCAGGAAGTTGCTTATAGTTAAGTAAGTCAAATTACATAATTATGTAATGCCTTGCTTTAATTTCAATTCTTTTTTTTATTTTTATTTTTATTTTATTTTATTTCATATTTCATTTTATTTTTAATATAGCATTACGGTGCTTGATTTTGTAAGGAACTTCTCTAAGATTGGCAAACCATCATATTTTGAAGATGATTTATTTGTCATTTCCTTTCAATGTCATTTGAGGGGGTATGATTCTACCATTTTTAATTTGAGTTCAAGAATTTCCCTTTTTATATGAAGGGAAGGTAGGTCTAACTCCATCCTCAATAGATCAATATACCTCATGATCTATTCATTTATAGTATCATCATTTAAAGAGAACCCTCTAGGGTAGATGATGTGCTATTAGAAAGTCAAATTTTGACTTGCATTTTATTTTATAGCACATATAAGATTAAAGGTAATCTCATCTTGCAATGGAATCTTTGACCACCATACTTAACATTAAGATAATGTCAAAATAGGTCATAAGATATTGCAAAGGATTCTCTCTAGATTCATTTTTTATTGAAAGAATATAATACCTTAGTCTTGAAAAATAAAGCATTTTTCATTCATTTGGACTCACAAAGTCCTAAGTGATTTATCAATCAACTTTCCATAGATAGAAGTTTCATATTTTTACTCTGAGAGATAGAAATATCATCCTTAAGACCCAATCCTAAGGTCATGATTTCTTTATAAGGATTAACTTCTTCATTTATTTTCTTTTCTTGATTTAACCTTAAAATTAATTAAAGCCAATCATGGAATATCATTTCATTCAATGGGAGAAAACTCTCATTAAGAATGTTGATTTGATTTCATTTATTTCAACTTTATCAGGAGAATTAGAATTCTCTTTCACTACCCTCTCTTTTCTTTTATTGAGTAGGAGAAAGAGTGAATCCTACCACTTCTTTTTTCTTATGTCATGTCATCTTCCTCTTTTGACTTTCTCCCAAACTCTTAAGAATTTAAGATTTTGGAAAGGTCTAAAAGAAGGTCACCTCCAAGTCACTCCTTAGAATCAGCCAATCAACTTGAGTAGTTGGTTTTCCAATATTCTAGTGGACTTGTGGAAATTAAGATTAAAGTTGATTGGCATTCATGTATGATTTCCTTCAATATGAATAGGAAATTTTCATTGAGTTCCTTAATCAACCTTTGCCTAAGGTCAATAAGGCATTCTCTTTTTGGGATGATTTTTTTTATTCTTCTTTCTAAATGCAATTCAAGCTTCAATCATGGTGGGAAAAAGGGGCAATAGGCACAACTATGCCTCTTTTTGATTTAAGTTTTCTCAATGTTTAAAGGAACACCTTTATCTCAATTTACATCCTTAGGTGTTTTGACACATTTTGAATGCAGTAGAACAAAGGGTGTTCATTATAGGACCCTGTCCTGATTCTCTTTAGCTCTAGTACAAAGCCAAAGTAAGATCAAGGATAAGTTTAATTTTGAGACTTTATTTTTGGAGATTTTCTTTCTTTCCAAATCTTAAAATACTTTTCATATTTTTTTGTTAACATTTCTTTTATGTATTGGAATGGTTTCAAATTTATCTTGACTAGATTTAGGTCTTAACAAAGATGACTTCTTCTTTTTTTAAATTTCTCTCACCTCTCATTTTATTTCTGGATTTAGTTGTAGGACTCAATCGTTTAATTATGATAAAGGAAGAGTTCTAGAACCTTTATTCAAGATCTTGGATAGGCTCAACCAAGAATGAAATGGAGAGGTATCCAACAGAAAGAAAGGCATTCCTGACCGGTGAGTGGCACTAGTACACTACCGATATATAGAAATAACCACCTATTTCTAAAGATGGAGAGAGGAACCATTCCCAGTGGAGTCACCAAAAAATATGTTGGTTCTTTTCTCTGGAATAGAGAAAAGAAATGACACCACATAGAGTTTAGGAATATTTTATTTAGATGATCAAATATGGCATTAAGGGATAAACATATTATCTTGTAAGATAAACATGCTCTCTTGTAATGGATTCAATCATTTCAATAAAAGACTCTTAAGGCTAATGGGTCTTTCATGTACCAAAGTTTTTTCCTTTGAGCTACATGGAAAAGTAGAACAGGGTCAATTTTATCTTAGGATCATGGTTCCTTATAAAGGAAAGCCTCTATAGTTAATTACATTTTAGGAAGGGTCTCTTCCTAAGAATACTCTCAATTAAAGAAATAAGTGGTTATTCCTAAAGACTACTATGGTAGCTTTCAAAGGATTGATTTTTGGAAATTCAATTGGGAGAGGTCCAAATTGGAGAGAGTTATTTTGAAGAGTCAAATGGAAAAGAGTAGAAATGTCTATTGATCTTTGGGATGCCCAGACATTTCATCTATCCTACGATTGGGCTTCAAATTTGGGATTTAATTTTAGAATTTAAGTTGTCATTTTCTTAGAAATCTAGAGCTCAGATTCTAGCGACAAGAAGAAAGTTCTAGGGTTGAAGACTTATTCCTAAGGATGCTTGAAACCTAGTTTAGGTGCTTCGACACATGTCGATGCTCGACCTAGTTCTATTCTTGGGAATCATTGGTCATTCTCTTCACTTGAAGGAACTAACCTATCCGACTCTTACGGACTTACAACTGAGAAAGCTAACACCACCTAAATGCATTTTAAAAGCATGAGGCTAAGTCATTTGAATGCAAGATGGCTGGCCTATTGCAATTTTAAGAAAGAAATCTATGAACTTAGACTTACTCCCCAACCCCTAAGATTATGTAAGGTATGAAAATGTACCTAACTAATGTATATTTTTCAAATTTTTATAATTCTTTGACTCAATATTCATTTTAGGCCATAAGAATATAATTTATGCCTAATGCATGTAATTAGAAAAGATTATGGGCCAAATCAAAATAGATGAAGGTGTACTTCCACCATAGGCTCTTAAAGGTCAAGCCTAGGTTCTCTAGCAAGGATGGAAGTCCTTCATTGACTAAGAGTGAAATAATATGATTTATGCATGATATTAAAACATCCAACTAAGGGTTTCTACATATTTTATCTTGCTTTAATGGCTTAGGCTTTTATATAAAGATTATGAGTTATATTTATTTTATATTTCAATTGATTTAGTTGGGTAGAAAATTTAGTTTATCCTATGAGCCTACGTCCAGGCATACATCATAGCACAAATATAACACAGAAAGAAACCTAAGAAAAGCATGATATTTCTATTGCACACCCAAAATAAATCAAGCCAAATTAAATTATATAAGACAAAGGCCCAATGTGCAGTGCTTCTACATCCGGAAGAAGAAAAATTAGCGGAGTTACTTATACAACTAGAACTACAAGTTTATATCTATGGGTCTTCTTTCTAGAAAGTCTCCTTCTTGAGGACATCCATGGGCTCACAGGGGACCATCACACCATCTGGTTGGGTGAACTCTTGCTAATCCTAGACCCCATAGATCCTAACATAATTCTAAGCTCAAGTTTTTAGGAAATGCACACAGCACACAAAGAATTTTATATTTCACAAACCTACGGGCTTAGCATTAGTTGCTTGCCAAGCCCATTTATCTTATGGACTATGTTAAGGGATTTATAGTACCTACAAGCAAACAACACTTTTATGATTTATTTCTTACAGTGATCCCTTTAACACAGTCCTCTGCATAAAATAATGTTAAATCTAGAAAGAACGCCCTAACATTCAGTCTATCAAACAAACAAGCCTAGGCATCCAATCTAAAGCAATACATCACACAGACATGTGAAGCACAACACAACATATCACATGAGATTAAAAGAAAATCACATAATAATCTAACCTAGATCTAGAGTTGGTGACCTAAGTAATCTAGTGTGTGTAGAAGTGGGGTTTGTGTGGTAAGTCTTTGCTAGGCCTTTAAGTTTAAGTTTGAAGTTTGAAGTTTGAATTGGTTTAATTTTTACCATTGGTTGGTTTCAATTCAAATGGTTTAATGATTTAATTCCATTTTATGTTCATTTTATTTGGTTAAAGTTGTATAAGTTTTCAAGAATGAAATAGAATGAATTTCCATTTTTAGGTGAAACTCACTTTATTCTACATCTAAATCTAATGAGGTTTCTAAAAGGCTAACTAAAATCCTTAAGTATTTTAATTAATCCTTTTGATTTCATTTATGTTTGGATTTGATTTATGTTATTTCATTTGTTTGAATTATTTTGTTTGATTTAACTTATTTGATTTATTTCATTTTGAATTAAGTTATATGGATTTCATTTGATTTGGCTTATGTTATTTTAAAGAGTTTGATTTAAGTTTGATTTCATTCAATTTAACTTAAGATATTAAATTATGAATTTGTAAGCTTAAGTTTTAAGTCCATTAATATGAATTAATATCTTAGGTTGGTTCATAGATTATTCTTCTTGATCTGACTTGATTAATCTAGGTTTTAAGTTCATTATTTAAATTCATTAAGGATGAATGGTTTTATTAAATTTAACTTAAGTTGTTTAATTATGTTTGAATTTCATTAAGTATTGATTTTCTTAAAAATTTTTTATTTGATTAAATCCTTTGACTTAGAAAGTTTTGAAGAATTACCATAAGTATTTATGATGTTTATTTCATATTAATTCAATTTATTTGTTGATTTAATGAATTAATGATTATTCCTAATTATTATTTAGTTCATATTGACCTAGAGATTTGGAGAATCAAGAATTCCAAATTTATAGACCAATTGGTTTGGAATAATTATTGCAAGTGGGGTTTCATGCCAATTTTATGTTTCTAAAGTTTCAACTTGATTAGAAATGTAATTAGAGTGTAATTAAGGTTTTAATTACTTCATTAAAACTTGAATTAAGCTTAATTTATTAATATTCATTATGAGATTTTATTTTTCACTTATTCATCACTGAAATACCTTTCCAATGAGGGTTTATTCATAATTGTTGGTTAACTGGTTGATTTATTATGATTTAATTAAGTTCAAGTTATGTAATTAAATTATTTAATTCTTTAAATTACCAATTTGAGTTAATTAGTGATCTATTAGGTTCATATAAGTTTGATTAGGTTTAATTAATATTATAATATTCATTAATATTCATTATGTTGATTTAAGGTTATTAGATTAAAGTTTTCTAATTATTTCATTAAAGGGTAATTAATTTAATTAATTTAAAGGCTAAACACATGAAATTACAATTTCCATTGAATTCAGAGAATTAAATCCCCAAAAATTTACCTAAGGTATATTTTAAGCTTAATTTCATTTCCCCAAAATTTTGAATTAATTGGATTATTAATTTGAGAGTAATTAGGGTTTAATGTTTTTTCATTAAACTCAAATTAAGGAAAACGTACCTAGTAAAAATTGAGAATTTTAATTTTTATGGATTCCTCTCATCAAGTCGAATCCATAGAGCTTTTTTGTTTATTTTTCTGATTTTTCTTTTATTTTATATGAGTTTTTAAAGTTTTCAAAATTTTTATAAATTAATTAAGCTGTTATTTAACTAATCTTAACGATTTTAATGGCTTTTAAGTGAGCCGGTCCCACGTGTTTTATTAAAATGAGCGGGATCAATTTTGGACCATCCAACCAGAGATCGGACGGTCCATGTTGATCCCGCGGTTCCGCGAGATCAAGATGTGTGTCGTGCGTGGGTTGATTAGATGATCTAGTCCGATCGATGGTGATCGGATCATTCCGATTCTTAAAAGATTTAATCAGATTATAAATGCATCTAGTCCATTTCTTTTGAAGTGGGATTGATTTTTCTCCCCAACCTCTGGGAGGAGGGGGTCCATGGTGTTTTGCTAATATCTTTGGCTATAATGAAATTAGATGATTTAAAGTGCTACATGATCATTGAAAGCTCTTCTTTCAATCCTTATAGCTTGATCTTACTGGAGAGCAAGCCTTATTGAAAATGATCAAGGCCGAAAGCTTTGAAGAAAAAGAGGGGTCATCAATGGTTTACCTTAATTCAGAGACATTGAGAGGTTTAAATCAATTCCAATAACTTTGTTTCTTCAAGAAAAAGCCTTGTACTAAGGGAATTAAGCCAATTCCTTGTAGTTTGATCTCTAGAACAAGCCTTGGATTAGATTTTTGGTTTTGATGGTTCATAATGGTTGAGAGCACTTAGAGGGAGGGGGAGATTTCATTTTGATTCGGTTTGGATGTGTGAGGATGTATGTGGGCTTAATTCTCCTTGGGAAAGTGTCTATGCTTGGTTTCCTATATGGTCGAAGCTCTTATGCACTTCCTTAGCTTCCCTTGGTTGGTTTAGTGATGGTGGATCTTTGGAAGGTAGCAATGTCCCCTCTAACAAGTGTTGAAGAGGTGAGGAGATAAGGAAGGAAAAATGAATCTTTCCTTCACTTAATCCATTTTTTAATTATATTTTTGATTTTGTTATTTAGTTCTTTGATTTTATTAATTAAGGAGGTTAATTGCCTCATTAATAATGTTTAAGATCATTAATCTCCTTCCCACATGTATTGATTAAAGTGATTTTGAATTTCCACCTTCTAATATTTTGTTTAACTCACTTAACCCAAATTGGGTTAAGATGAGTTAAACATAACTTCTTATGGGTCAAATGACCCATTTGACTTAATAGCACTTAATAGGTTATGTCCTATTACTATCTTTATATGATTTAGGAAAATCATCTTGGGTTTATTTCAATTTTCCTTGGGTTTGAGTTCAATGTAGCCTATTTAAGTCATTTTGATTTAAGGAATTTAATATACTTAATTTAGGCATTAATGAACTCAAATTTCTTTATTATTATGATCATAAATAGTTATTTAATATTTTGGAATATTTTTGGTGATTTAATTCAGTCAAATTTTAGTGGGATGACTTTTGATCAAGTGGGCCCACTTAGTCAACTCTAGGTTGACTAGAGTTGACTTTAGTTTGACTTTGAATTTTGAAGTAGGAAATTCTCATTTGAACTTGATATCATTTTATTGCTAAAATGATGTCTTCTAAAAATGAGGTCAACAAAATAGTGTTGCATCATGCATTATAGCATACTATTGTGTATTACTACTTGTTGTTTAGCATATTTTAGTTTGTTATAGTATGATGTAGTAGGGTTTGTACTAGCATAATTCATAAAAATATTGATTTATAAGCTAAGATGATGGAATTTGGCCAAATTAAAGGTAAGCTTTAGCAAACATCATTGTGGGTGGCTATGGTGTGTCATTTAATCAAAAGAATGGAATTTTGAATTCAAAATAAATGTTCATTTTTCAAACAAATTTGATAAATTTTTTGCTTAAAGTGATTCATTTTAAGGTGTAATGTAAGATAATATATTATATGGAAGCAAATTAAAATATAATGAACATAACAATATAACCTCACAAATATATGAATGTGGTGGTGTGTTACTAAATGTTATTGTACATTTTAGTATATTTTACTTTAGTTATAATACATTGGGTCAAAACACACAAAAAAGTTAATTTGAAAGTTCATATGGAAGAATTTGGCCAAATTCAACACAGAAGCAATACCAAAATTAAGCTATTTTGTAGCATTTCTAATAGAAAAATAATTATTTTACATCCAAAATGAACATTATTCATATTTTGAGAAAGTTTTGTTATTTGTTCTTTTTGAGTGATTCTAATGAGGTGTAATATTAGACACTATATTATATTATAGCAAATTATAATATAACATCATATATTATAATATAACATAGTGTCTTAATTCACACTATAATATGTTTAGCATGATATTGTATAGTTAGTTTGAGCTCGCACCATCACAAATCATAAAATGCTAATTACAATGTTAGGATGATGTAATTTGAATGAATAAATTGTTAGCTTTTGGTTGAAGTATTAAAGTGTGCATAAAGAAGAATTAAATTTGATGAGAATTCCATGTCAAAGACATGGAGGGAGATCCTCTAGGGGATCACACATGCACTAGACATGACATCTGAGGGGTCTATGTCGAGGGAATAGAAGAAGAAAATCTGTCGGGGATAAGGTTTGAAGTTGATTTGATTATATGATTTGTGAAAAGAAGATCGGTTGGCGATAAGAATCTATAATCCACTTGGGATTAAGATCGAATCAACTTTAATTTATTTTGTTTTAATTTATGTGAAGGCATATTTGCTAGAGATATGGGCTTGAGTTCACTAGGGAACGGGTAAATTAACCTTCCACAAAGAGAACTAGGTTTGGGCTATCTCTTGGGGATTGGGAATTGAGTTTAATTTCATTGATTTGTTTGGAGATGTATTTGCTAATATAGTGTGTTTATTCACACTATAATATGTTTAGCATGATATTATATAGTTTGTTTGAGCTTGCACCATCACAAATCATAAAATGTTGATTACAATGTTAAGATGATGTAATTTGAACTAATACATTGTTAGGCTTTTGGTTGAAGTATTAAAAGTGTGCATAAGAGAAGAAATAAGATTTGATGAGAATTCCATGTCAAGGACATGGAGGGAGATCCGCTATGGGATCACACATGCATTGGACATGACATGTGAGGGGTCTCTATCGAGGGAATAGAAGAAGAAAATTTGCTGGGGATAAGGTTTGAAGTTGACTTGATTATATGATTTGTGAAAAGGAGATCCGTTGGAGATATGAATCTATAATCCATATGGGATTAAGATCGAATCGACTTTAGTTTATTTTGTTTTTATTTAGGTGTAAGCATATCTACTAGAAATATGGGCTTGAGTCCTGAGGGGATCAAGTATATGAAACATCCACTAGGGAAGCAGTTGAGCTATCCAGGATTGGATTTGAGTTTGATTTCATAGATTTATTTGGGGATGTATCCACGGGGATAAGTTTGGTTGGATTTCTTTGATTTAGACTCTACTAGGGGAGTTAGTTTATTTTGGCTCCAATAGGGAGGTTGGTTTTGAATTTGATTTGTTTGCTTGACTTGTTTATATATGATTTGGGGCTCCACTAGGGAGAAGGGTATGATTTAACACCACTAGAAAATTAGATTGGGTTTAATTTAATTTGAGTTAATGTATGGACCCTATCGGTGTGCGATGGACCCACTGAGAATGGGCTATATCAGCCTTGACCTACCTCAGGTTTACAAATCCAAAGGGGTAGTCTACTAGAGCTATCCAACCTAAGGGTTTGCCTTTTGGTGTGCAATGGCTATGCTAGGAAGAAGGCATAGCAACTTAATCTTCCAAAGAGCAATAACCCGGGTGACTGTTGGATGCAAATAAATTGAACGACCTAGGGCAACTCGAGTGAATGTCATGACTTATGTCAACTCAAAAGTAGTCGATTAATTTTATCTTAATTTCATGTGATTTGATATGGTTTTATTTGGTTTAGTTTGATTTCAAATTGAAGGAAAATCCTTGGGATGTGAGCTTAGCCAAATTTGATAGATTTAATTTATAGACATTATCGGTGTGTTGGACCCACTAAGAAGGCTATATCAAACTTATCCTATCTCAGATTTACAAATCCAAAGGGATAGTCTACTAGCCATGGGGTAGAGCTAGCCAACCTAAGAGGTTGCCTTTCAATGTGCAATGACTATGCTAGGAAGAAGGCATAGTAGACTTACATCTTCTAAAGCAGGGAACAACTGCTGGGGTGACCTATTGGTAGCATAATAAATTGAACCCGACTTAGTGGTGATTACTTAGTGAATGCCACTTGGGACTTATACCAACTCAAGAGTAGTTAGGCGATTCCTATATGGAGTTTTCGACCGCCCCATAGATAGGATACTTGGGAAATGGGCTAGGGGTGTCCTCCTAATCCACAAGTGAATATATATTTTATTTATATGTTTGCATGGACCCTGTTGGTGCATGAGGGATCATACTTAGAAGGGGCTATGTCAGCCTTGACCTATCTTAGATTTACTAGACCAAGGGAGAATCTAGACATCCATAGGACAAATTCTCTAACCACAGGGATAGTTACTAGGAAAGGGAGCATCGATAGTAACCTTGGTAGTAAATGGGGTGCAAAGGATGTGATCCAAATATAGTGCCCATAGAGGTGCTAGGGGCATTATCACGAGCCCTAGAAAAGAAACACTATAGGTGTACGGTGGCCAACTCAAGGAGAAAGCATAGCAGACTTACATCTGCCATGAGTGGTGTATCCTAAGGTGTGAGAACCAACCAACCTAAGGTGTATCCATCAGCATGAGTGGTGTATCCATCAGCATAGCGAGAACCAACCAACCTAAGGTGCTCGTCGATGTGCAATGATCAATCTGGAAAGAAAGTGTGTAGGCTTACAACTTTTTTGGAATGATCATCGAGAATAGTCACATTGTCCGTGGGACAGATGCTATCGACCTAGAAGCTACTAGCGGGAGCCCCGAGGAAAAGGACCGGAAGCAATCAGAAGGGAAGGAGTCACTAGAGGACTTATCCTAAACTTGAAATATACTCGACCCAATTAGTGCATGAAGGCTAATCCAAGAAGAAAGTGTAGCAAACTCACATCCTTTTAAATGAAGCCAACATGAGGTAGCTTACCGGCCACACAGTAAGAACTACAAACCTAACAAGGCACTCATCGGTGTGTAGTGGCCAAGTAAGGAAGGAAAGTGTAGCATACTTACATCTTCCAAAGAAAGAAGACCAGGTGACACACTGAGGGTAACGTCAGCCAGCTATTAAGTGAGTGCCACTGGGGATGGTATCTCAACTCAGAGTAGCAGATAAAAGATATGTGTTTATTTTATATGTTTGGGTAGTTTGTGTTTATTTTGTGTCGATGAAGGATAGGATGCCACTGGGTTCTTTTTTACCTAAACACATCATGGCAGATTGGCAAACAAGAATACTTTCAACATGGAAGACATTGAATTCAAAATAAAATTTTTATTGATTATAATTATTTTCAAACATGATTTATAATATTTTTTTAAGTAGAGCCCATTGATTGGAAGCATTGGGAGCTCTCCCTTATGATTAATAAGCTGATAAAATCCTCCTCGGTAGGCCGTTTCTATGGCAAAAGGGCCTTCCTAAGTGGGTTCAAACTTGCCTCCCATCTTACAACGAACAACAATCGGTCTCCTCAAAACTAAAATAAGGCTTGAAAAGCTCTAAGATAGACCAACTTATTGTGAGCTTGAATCATTATAGCTTTGTACAACTCGACATTTTGGCATGCCCTCAAGCATCTCTCCAAACTTTCAAGCTCTTCTTCTAACTAACTTTGCATTCTTCTATTATGATCTTACTACCACACCATCCTTAGTGATGGGAGTTGGACTTCTAATGGTAGAATGGCCTGGACCATACACTAAGGAGAAAGGAGGCGACTTGGAGTTCTATATGTGGTGCGGTAGGCCCACAAGGCTTCAACTAACTTCTCTTATACTATCTTGTTATTGTTGAGTGTCTTCTTTAGTATGTGGATGAAAGTTTTGTTGATGGATTATGCTATGCTATTTTCCCTCTAGTAGTTGATGGTAGAATATCTCCAATCTATGCTATGTCTCTGGGCAAAGTTGTTGATCTCAATGCTCTTGAATGCATAACCATTATCAGATATAATTCATCGAGGCACTCCAAACCTATATACGATATGGTTCCTAAAAAACTAGAGCACATGCTAAGCTATGACCACTCTGGGTAGAATCGCCTTTGCCCATTTGGAAAAGTAGTCAATAGTAGCTAAGATGAAATGATGATCCTTGGAAGAAGGAGGATTAATCAGATCCACTATGTAGATACCCCAACACTCGAATGGCCATGAGGCTAATGTAGGATGTAGAATGTTGGGTGGTTGGTGTAGGACCACACCGTGTATTTGACATTGGTGGCATTGCTTAGCCGTATCCATGCAATCTTTGATCATCGACAACTAGTGGTATCCTAGTCTCATGATCTTACGGGCTTCATGCTTGTCTAAATAACATAACCACATATGATTGAAAGACCGTTGGTACAAGACACCATCCACAAGAGTGTAGGAAAGTGCTCTCTACTTCATATGATAGGCTTGGGACTTCTCTTGAGGTAGTTTTCCTTTATTTAGGTAATACATAAATGGTTGTCTCCAATCTAACTCCTCATCCTTCTTGGAAATGGAAACCTCCCCTTCAAGATAGTACTTTTTGATGAGTTCAATATCATTAAGGGATAAGACTTGTCTATTTTGGACCTTTATTGAAATGGACTCATCCTCACATGCCAACTCCTGGCAAGCTTGGCTAAAGCATACTACAACATTCTCTCCTCGAGGAATCTCATAAATGGTAACCTCGGGATTTGGGCCAACAATTCTATGGTGTACTTGTGGTATAACCTTATAGGACTAATGATTTGGTTGATAACTATGAGAATCCTTGAAGCTTGATGTTCTAGATGCTTAGAGTAACGACTAACTTAAAACCAATGATTGGATCCTCATATTCAGCTTCGATGTTGGTGCAAGGATTGGACAGATGATATGAGAATCTCATCACATCGTGGTCTAAAGTTAAGAGACCTATTCCTACCCCTTTCTTTCATGGAAATGTAGATTATGGTTCTTGTCCTCTTTGAGAGGAAGACGCACCATCAAAGTACATGTCCCAGTGGTGAATGGTAGTATCCCCTAAGTTCATGATTTATTTATCGAGGAGATCATCACTAAGCTAAGAGTCAGCAGGAAGTGCGTGTGTTGCTAAGAAATCTACTAGCGCATGTCCTTTCACCATACGGAGGGGTATGAAGATAATGTCAAACTACAAGAGGATCATGGACCATTATGCCAACCATCTAGATAGCTTCGGTCGTATCATGAGAAACTCTAGTGGTTTGATCCTAGAGATTAAGTTCACTTTATGAGGAAGTGTGTAGAGCTGTATTTTTTGAGATGCAAAGATTAAAGCTAGGAAATGCTTCTCAATGGGTGGATAATTAGCCTTTACAGGGATTAGGCAACAATTGAGGTAGTAGAGTGCATTTTCCTTCCCTTTGTCATTAGCTTGGGCCAACAAAGCACCAAAGGAGTTATCTAACGTAACAGTGTAAAGTATGAGCGGCTTGTTCAAGATAGGGTTTATTAGAATGGCGGCATCATCAGGTAATGCTTGATGTCTTCGAAGGCATGCTCACACTTGTCATCCTACTTGAACTTGACATCCTTTTTGACAAGTGTTGAGAATGGCTAACATCCTCTCGATAGGTTGGATATAAAGCTTCTTAGATATGCCAACTTCCTTTGGAATAATCTGAGTTGAGTTAAACTTTTAGGGCGGCATTTCTAATATCACCTTGATCATCTCTGGATCGATTTTAATTCCATAGTGTTAGACAACAAACCCATGGAACTTCTATGAAGCTACTCCAAATGCACACTTCAGGGGGTTCATTTTGAGGTTAAATTATCTTAACTATTCAAAACTACTCTCAAGTCAAAGATGGTCTTCCTTTTACTTTTGACCACAAGATCATTGACAAAGCACTCAACTTGATGATGAATGAGTTCGTTGAAGATTCAAGTCATAGGCTAGTATGTAGCACCGACATTTTAAAGTTGAAAGGCATGACCTTATAGAATAGATTCTGATGAGGTTCTAAAAGCAATGTTTCTTCCATCTTCAAGGTTCATCTTTATTTGCTTATATCCAGATGAGCCATTCATGAAAGAGAAGACTGCATGAGATGAAACAATGTCCACCATATGCTCCAAAATTAGTAGTAGAAATTCATCTTTTAGACATGCCTTATTAAATCCCTAAAATCGATGCATATATGAATTTAACCATTCTTTTTCTTAATTAGGACAATGTTGGCTAACTAGGTAGGGTTTTTTTCTTCCTGGATGAAGTAGCATCGATCAGTTTCTTGACATCAGAAATGACCTACTATTCTATGTCTAATCGCATGCATCTAGGAGCTTACTTGATAGGGTTAGCAATAGGCTCTATTGCTAGTTTATCGGCCACTACGTCAGGAGCTAATCCAGGCATCTCTTCATAACTCCATGCAAAGCAGTCCTTAAAGTTAGTCAATAGCCTAACTAAGTCATTAGTTTCAATTTCATTCAATAAATAATTGATGTTTGTCTGGTGTGGATCTTCTTTAGTTCCTAATTTGATTTCCTTGAGCTCATCGATGGTTGACTTGATCTTCTTGAACTCTAATGGTGCATCTTTGACTTCAAAATCATCTAGATCATCTAAGTTTCTAAGCAGCCTCATATGAGTTAATGTGATTTGGAAAGAACATTGATTCCAAATGATTGGTGATGACTAAGCAATCGTCATCATCATCATTGGACTCTTGTACGAATCTTAGTCCCGGTCTTGATTGAGAGCTTTTGCACTTATTCTTCCATGTTCTTTCATGTACTCGACTGCATTGACAAAGTATGTGGGATTAACCCTTTCTTTGCTAAATTATGAACACAAGGCAAGTACCAATCAAAAGATAAATCCATTAAATCTTTATATGAATCATCTTCCAGTTCTACATCAACTTCTTGACTTGAGGATGATGCTCCCAGAAAAAACCTCTAAGTCTTCACACCTATAATTGAATTAGGGGCTTCCTTAACTACCAAACCCTTAACTTTTTGAGAGGTAAGTGGGGTTAGAGCTAAGGTCCCCAAGTGATGCCTAATTGTTTCACATATAGACTTGAATACACTTATGATTTGCTTTGGAGCCCGATCTTCATCACTATCAGCTCAAGTCTCACCTCCAAGAAAATCTACTGAGAAGAGTTTGGATGGTGTGCTGACTCATCCATGAACTAGATTCTAAGTCTACATATGGATGGGACATATCTTCTATTGGGTGGCCAATAAAAAGGTTTTCCACCCCTCAGCCTCTTCCTCTACTTGGTAGAGGTCAGTCATCTACCCATATGTTTGAATAATGAACTGAGTGGAATCTAATGTCATTCTCCAATTCCTCCTCCAAGCTATTTTCTCCCTTTTTTTTCTTTTCATTTCTCTTTTCTTTTCCTTTTCTTTCTCTTTCTCTTTCTTTTCTTTTCTTTTTTATTTTTTATTTTGAAACAATGGCCAAGTTTGCGAGAATTGACTTGTTGAATTTGAGGGAGGTAGTAAGCCACATCCTCATATATGCTGACCTCATGAACTGTAAATGGCTGGAGATCTCCTTTGACACACTAGACGATCCCACCTCATAAACTTCATACACTGATGTAGAAAGGATGGAACTATGTTGTTCTTATGTATCCATGGTCTCCCAAGCAAAGTGTTGAAAGTTGTATTTGAGTCTATATGTGAAACTTGGCTTCATCTTCCAATCATCTATCTCCACGGCAACACTATGGAGCCTAAGGTATTGGCCTCACTTTTGGAGTGATGATTCAATATTCCCATCTTAGAATTAGAAGTCTTCTAGACACTAAGACTTCCCTAGTCATAAGACACTTCTAACAATTAGGTAAACACTTAACCTAAGCCTAAAGACTTAGAAGGGTTAACCATAGGATTAGGTTTTGCCTTTGGGATTAAGATAATCCACCTACCCTACAACCCAAATCCAATACATGTTCACCTTCTCAAACCAAACCTCAAGTTCAATTCAAACATCAAATTGAAATCCAAATCCAAACCCAAATTCCAAAACCAAATGATTGAAGCCCATGATCAAATCCAAACTTGAAACCCTTCCTAAATATGACTATCCCATGGACTTAGCCAAATCTTAATCCAAATCAATCCAAAATCAATTGATTTTCTCATAATCAATTTATATCTTCAATCATCTTTCTAAATATAAATCAAATCTACATTCAAATGATCAAAACTAAATCAAATTAAATCAAAACCCTTCCTAAGCCATATGACCTATCCCATGTACTTATCCGAATCTTAATCCAAATCAAGTCAAACTCAATTGATTTTCTCATAAATCAATCATATTTTCAATCATCTTCACAAATTTAAATGAAATATACATTTAAATCATCAAAACTAAATCAAAGCAAATCAAAATCCAAACCTAAGCCACATGACCCAACTCCATGGACTTAGCCAAATTCCTTCATTCTAGAACCCAAATTGATTGATTTTCTCATGAATCATCATACCTTCAATCATATTCACAAATATAAATGAAATCTACAATCATCAATCAAAGCTAAAATCAACCCAAGTCAAACCAACTTAACCCTTTTGACTTGAAATGTTCAAATGAACCAAAACTCATTTGAACCCAAATTGCAATTGAATTTATATATCAATCCCAAATCCATATATAAACTCAACTAAATCAAACTCAACCCAAAATCAAGCCAACTAAATCCAATTGGTCCACTTGACCCAAAGTGGACAATTTGACTTATTTGAGCCAAGTTTTAATCATACCCAAATTAGATTGAACCAAGCCCATCAAAATATCTCATCATGATTGTTGATCACCCTAGGTTGATCAATTATCATAAATTAGGTCAAATCAAGTTAACTTGGTCATTTGACCTAGTCAATCCCTTAACCCATATGAACCCAAATTAGCCAAATTGTAACCTAAGCCAAATCCCTTGAAACCAATGATTCATACTAAATCAAAATCAATATTTGAATATGACTTGACCTTCAATTGAGTCAAACCAAACCCAATTGGCCCTCTTGACCCAAGTTGACCCAAATTGACCTAAAAGACTAAATTGGGCCAAATCAAAATATAAACCAAATTGATTGCAACCAATGGCTCAAGTTTATTCCAAATTGATTGTTGAACTTGGCCAAAGCCATGATTGGACCCAATTGAACCCAATTAAACCCAATTGACCTACTTAGCCCAAATTGACCTAAAGGTTCAAGTTGGCCTAAATAAAACCAAATCAAAAATAATTGAAGCCAAAGCTTACAATCATCTTCAATTGGTCAACTAAACCCTAAACCAAAGATAACTCTAAACCCTAACCCAACACTAAACCCTAAACCCCAACACTAAACCTTAAACCTAAAACCATAATCCCTAAAACCCAACCCTAATCCTTTAAACCCTAAAACCACAACCACACCCTCCCTACTAAATCCTCCTAAACCTAAATCTACCCTCCACCTAACCCTAAACCCACAAACCTAAACTAAACCCTAAATCTTAAACTTTAAACCCCACTTAAACTTAAACCTAAACTAAAACCTAAACTCTTTTGCTAACTCCTAAACCATAAACCCTAAACCCCTTACTACCTATACTAACCTACCATAAACCCTAAACTTAACTACCACCACCCAACTTAACTACCCCACCAACCCCACCACCACTCCCTAAACCCCAACCTCCCCACCCTAAACTAAACCTAAAGTAACTAAATAAATTAAAAATAAACCTAAACCCCTTGTAACTAAACTAAATCCCAATAAGATAGAACATCACCATCAAGAAGCTTAGTCAGATCGCAATGGTGGGAGGGTATCACAGTGGTGGTGGGGGATCTGGAGGTGCTAGTGGATATGGAGGTGGTGGTTGGGCAGTGGTGGTTATGAGGTGAGGAGGCGGAGGTTACATGGTGGTGGTGGAGGCAGAGATCAAGGATATGATGGTGGATCCTACTACTCGAGAGGCCGAGATAGTTCACATGGGAATTAGAGAAATTGAAGAATGGCCAATCGATCTTTGAGGGAATGTCTTTTCTAGTACATACGATTAGTTATCAGAGTTTTGATTTGCTCTATGTGTGCTCATTTAATGTCACTTGTGTCATAGAAAAGTTAGTGTGTAACTTGGTTAATGAAATCGAGAAGAAGAAACGTTGAATCTGAATTTGTTCTCTATTAAAAAACCAGAAACCCTAAACTCTAAATTAAAACTTGAACACTAAACCTAAAACCTAAACCTTAAACAATAAACTCTAAAGCCTAAACCCTAAAAATAAAAAATAATAAAAAATTTTAAAAACCCTAACCCTAAACCCTAAACCCTAAAAAACCCAAACCTAAAACCCAAACCCAAACCCTAAAACCCCAAACCCTAAAACCCTAACCCTACCACCAATCCTAAAAACCTAAAACCTAAACCTAAACTAAATAAAACCTAAAATTAAAATAAATAAACCTAAACCTAAATAAAATAAAATAAAATAAAAAATAAAACCTAAACTAAACCTAAACCTAAACCTAAACCTAAATATAAATAAAAATAAAAATAAAATAAAATAAAATAAATAAAAAAACTAAATTAAAAAATAAAATAAACCTAAAATAAAAACCTAAATAAAACTAAAAGCTAAAAAAAGAAAAATAAAATAAACTTAAATTAAATATAAAAAAAACCAAAACCTAAAATATAAAATAAAATAAAATAAAAATAAATAAAATAAACTAAAAACTAAAAACATAAATAAAATAAACAAACCTAAACTAAATAAACTAAACTAAAATAAATAAACCTAAAATATAAACTAACCTAAACCTTAAACTAAATAATAAAATCTAAAATAAACCTAAATTTAAACTAAAAAAATAAAACCTAAAATAAAATTAAAACCTAAAGCCTAAAAATAAAATAAAATAAACTAAACTAAAAAATAAAATAAAACCTAAAATAAACTAAAATAAAAAACCTAAACTAAAATAAATAAACCTAAAATAAATAAATAAACTATTTAAATGAAAATAAAAAATAAACTTAAATTAAAATAAAAAAATGTAAACTAAAATAAATAAAAAATAAACTAAATAAATTAAAAAAAACCAAACCTACTTGTTTACCTAATTTCTTTTAAAAAAAAAACCCTAAACCATAAACCCTAAATCGTAAACCCTAAATCCTAAACCTTAAACCCTAAACCTAAACTAAAACTAAGCCTAAACCCTGAACCCTAACTTAAAAAAAAACTAAAAAAACCACAACCTAAACCTAACCTGACCATAAACTAAACCTACCACTACCACCTAAACCCTAATCAACCCTAAACCTTAACCCTAAAGCCTGAACCCTAATGAACTACCCTAGCCACAGGCCACCTAAACCCTAAAAGACTAAACCCTACCACTGACTAAACCCTAAATAAACCCAAAACCCTACTTACCCACCCTAAACTCTCCCTACCTAAACTTAAATAAATAAACCAAAGATAAAATAAATATAAACCTAAATAAAATAAATAAAACATAAACCTAATAAAACTATAAATAAAAACTAATATAAAATAAAAATAAATAAACCTAAAAATAAAATAAAATAAACTAAATAAAATCTAAATAAAATAAAAAAAATAAACCTAAAAATAAATAAAATAAAACCAAAAAAATAAATAAACTAAACCTAAAATAAAATAAAAAAAAATAAAATAAACTAAACCTAAATAAAATAAACTAAACTAAATAAATAAAACCTAAACTAAACCTAAAATAAACTAAACCTAAACCTAAATAAATAAAATAAAATAAAAAAATAAACCTAAACCTAAACTAAAATATAAAACCTAAAAATAAACATAAAATTAAAACCACAAAAGCTAAAATCCAAAACCCAAATAAAACCTAACCTAATCTAAATAAAACCTAAAAAATAACAAATAAAAAAACTAAACAAAATTAAAATTAAAACTAAATGTAAAATAAAAATAAAATAAAATAAAAACATAAATAAATATAAAATAAAAATAAAAAATTAAAATAAATAAATAAAAAAAAATAAAACCAAAATCTTAAAATAAATAAAAACCAAAACCTAAAATAAATAAATTAAAATAAACCTAAACCTAATTTAAAATAAAATAAATTAAAATAAATAAAACCTAAACCTAAACTAATAATAAACTAAATCTAAAGCCTAAAATAAATAAAAATAAATAAACTAAAATAAATTTAAACTTAAACTAAAAAATAAAACCTAAACCTAAAATAAAAAAATAAAACCTAAACCATAAAAATAATATAAACATAAACTAAACCAAAAATAAACTAAAATAAACCTAAACTAATATAAAATAAAAATAGTAAAATAACAAAATAATAAACCTAAATAAAATAAATAAATAAATAAATAAATAAAATAACCACTTTTGCCTTATTAAAAAACCTAACTAAACCTACCCTATCCTCCACTACCACCTAAACTGAGCCCAACCTACTTTAAACTCCCTCTAAAACCTAAACCTACCTCCACAAAACTACCACTCCTTCCCTCTAACTCTACCCAACCACTCCAACCCATTAAACCTAAACCTTCTCTCTAAACCCTAGGCTAACCACCACCCTGGGCCCTGGGCCCTGACCCTCCCACTCCTAAACCTGGGCCCTTAAACAACACTAAAAAGCCACCAAACTTACCCTAACCAAACCCAAACTACTAAATCCTGACCCTAAACCTAACTACCACCCTAAACCTGACCCTACACTAAACCCTATACCTAAACCCTGACTTTAAAAAAAAAACCTAAATAAAGTAAATACTAAAATAAAATAAAATAAACCTAAAGATAAAATAAAATAAAATAAATAAACTACCTAAAAAAATAAAAATAAAATAACTATTAAATAAGAACCTATAAACTAAAATAATATAAACTTAAAATAAAACTAACTAAAATAAAATAAAAAAATAAAATAACTAAAAATAAAACATAAAATAAAACCTAAAAAATATAAACTAAACCTAAAAAATTAAACTAAACTTAAAATAAAAAAATAAAAAATAATAAATAAACTAAAAAAATAACTAAACTAAAATAAATATAAAACCTAAACAAAAAAAATAAACTAAATAAACCTAAACCTAAACTAAATAAAATAAACTAAACTAAAAATAAACCTAAACCTAAACTAAAAATAAACAAAAATAAACCTAAAATAAAACCTAAAAGTTAAACCTAATAAAAAACCTAAATCAAAATAAAACCTAAAATTATAATAAAATAAAAAAAACCTAAAGAAAAAATAAATGAAAACTAAATAAAATAAAATAAATAATAAAAAAACTAAATAAAACCTAAACCCAAACAAACCTAAAAATTAATAAAAATCAAACCTTAAATAAAACCTAAACCTAAAATAAATTAAACTAAAACCTAATTTAAAATAAATTAAATTTAAATAAATAAAACCTAAACCTAAACTTAAAATAAAATAAAATAAACTAAAATAAACCTAAACCTAAAATAAAACAATAAACCTAAAATAAACCTAAAATAAAAAACCTAAAACTTAAACCTAAAAATAAAATAAAAGAAAACCTAAACTAAACCTAAAAAAAATAAAACCTAAAAAAATAAAAATAAAATAATAAAACAAAAAAATAAACAAAACCTAAACCTAAAAAAAAAAAAATTAAATAAAAACATAAACTAAAATAATTAAACCTAAAATAAGAAAAATAAACTAAATAAAAATAATAAACCTAAATAAAATAAAATAAAATAAATAAAAATAAACTAAATAAACTAAAAAAACCTAAACTACCATTTTACCAAATTTAAATAAAAATAACCTAAACCTAAAACCCTAAACCTAAAACCTTAACCCTAAAAACCTAAAATAACCTAAGTAAATAAAACTTAAAATAAAATAAATAAATAACTAAACTTAAGAAAATAAATAAAATAAAATAAAATAAAGTAAACTAAAACCTAAACCTTACCCTAACATAAAAAAAATAAAAATAACTAAAATAAAATAAATAAAACCTAAACTAAAGTAAAAATATAATAAACCTAAGAATAAAAACATAAATGAAATAAAACTAAACGTAAAATAAAATTAAAATAAACCTAAAATAAATTTAAATAAAACTTAATAAAACCTAAACTAAAATAATTAACCTAAAATAAAACCTAAAATAAAATAAAAATATAACAAACTAAACTAAAAAATAAACCTAAAATAAAAATAAATAAAAAACCTAAACTAAAAATAAAAGAAAATAAAATAATTAAAAAAATCTAAACAAAATAAATGAAAATATAAAATAAAATAAACATAAAATTAAACCTAAACCTAAAGAGAAAATAAAAAAAACTAAAATAAAATAAATAAAAACCTAAAAAAAAAAACTAAATAAAATAAACTAATCCTAAAATAAAAAAAATACAATTAACCTAAAATAAAATAAAATAAAATTAAATAAAACCTAAACCTAAAATAAAATCTTAAAATAAATAAAAAATAAAACTAAACCCTAAAATAAAAAAAAACCTAAACTAAAATAAAAAATAAAATAAACCTAAACTAAAACAAAGATAAACTAAACTAAAATAAATAAACTAAATAAACCTAAAATAAACTAAATAAAACCTAAACTTAAACTAAAATAAAATAAAATAAAATAAAAAATAAACCTAAACTAAACTAAAAGAATATAAACAAACCTAAAATAATAACTTAAACTAAACCTAAAAAAAACCTAAACCTAAACCTAAAATAAAAAATAAAACCTAAACATAAAAATAAAATAAAAATAAAACTAAACTAAAAAATAAACATAAACATAAACCTAAATAAACCTAAACCTAAAAAACTAAAATAAATAAACTAAAATAAATAAACTAAACTAAATAAAAAATAAAAATACACCTAAATATAAATAAATACTAAAATAAACTAAAATAAATAAAAAAATAAACTAAATAAACTTAAACCTACCATAATTTAAAATAATGAAAAAAATAATAAAAAAACTTTAAACTTATAATCCTAAACCATAAACCCTCCTCCCCCAAGTGTTCTCTCGTTCTTTAGCGATTTTTGAATCCCTCTAAATTGGGGATTTTTGTGGCTTTGGCATCAATTTTCACCCATTTCAAAGGACTGAACAACATCTGGCCATTTGCGTGATGTTTTGCAATTGACCATGGCTGCAGTGAGTTCTATTCCTTGGGTTCCACCTCAAAATTTGGATGTTTTGGCTAAGGCATCCAACATTTTGGGGATTGGCAACCCTAATTCTTCATCTTCTACTAAATATTTTAAGGAAGCACTCTCAAGTAAGCTTTCTCCCTTTTTGATTCGGTTAATCTCATTTCGACATCTTTTAGAGGTTTGCTGGCCATAATGCGCTATAATGTAGGCATTGAAAAGTTGGCAAAACCCTTTGAATTTTCTTTTATCGGTACAATTGCTTTACATCATTCAAATTTGGATAAGATCCACCTTTTTTCCATAATCTCAAGCTTACGGGTGCCTTCTCGATTGGTCTTTTTGACCCTTGGCATATCCTGATTCAACTTTCCAATGATCTGGATTATTCATGTGTTTTTTTGCATCATTCTTATTTCATCTGTATTTGTCAATTACGTTTGCTGAAGTGGTCATCCCTTTTTGACATTAAGGAGGAATCTCCTATTATCCTTGTGTGGTTATCTCATCCTA
Organism: Cymbidium sinense; assembly: GCA_021442155.1. NCBI lineage: Eukaryota > Viridiplantae > Streptophyta > Magnoliopsida > Asparagales > Orchidaceae > Cymbidium > Cymbidium sinense. The sequence goes on along the minus strand of JAKCPB010001176.1, from coordinate 35,121 downwards.
ATATGCACAATCATTTTGTTACCCATCATGTGCTTTTCGGTTTTATTTTTGCCTTTTAACTAAAGCGGCCGTTGAGTGATCTCTTTTGGCTTGGATCCTTTGCATTACATAACTAAAATACCCTAAGAAAGTTTGGATTAGCTCTGAAAATATGGGTATTCAAAGGTTGAATTGGAGAAACTTCAGTTTTGTTCCCATAAAATACAGTCATGATAATTATGTTTTATTCTCCATCCACACTTAAAAAATGAATTCCACCTAAACAAAATGTTGTCTCTACCCAAAATATGATTCCTACTTATGTTCAAAAAAATTGGCCCAGATCCCAAGAATGGTATGAAGCTATAGAGGTTGATTCATTGGATATGTTAATCTGTTGAACATGTTTTGGCTTCTAATGTTGGTAGGGATTCCTCCAATATTCAAAATGGGCAGGATGATTTACCTATTATTCCTTCTTTGAATTTGAATATTTCTAATGCAGAGAATAATAAATTCTCTAAGTTATTAGAAGATGATTCTATTTCCTTTGATTCTATTCTTGCATCTATCTTTGCTTGATCGATGAAAATAAAGCTTTTAATGAGGATTTAAATGATGTCGAGCATCGAAAACATTTTTGATTTGGATTTTACTACTTGTGCTTTAAATGGTTCTAAATTGTCACCATCTCTCATTTCTAATCTTGATATTCATGTTAATCCTACTTTTCAACTAAATATGGATTTAGAAAAGGTGAACTCCCTCAAACACTTGGAGATTTCTCTAAATCTATGACCAATGTTACTAAATCTTACTGATGATGACTCTATGGGAAAAGAAAATGGCTTCCAAACTTATCATGCTAAAAAAAAAAAAATGTTAAAATTTCCTCCAAATTGTCCAAAAACACTAGATCTCTCCTCTCACTCTCTCTAAATTAACCTTTCTTAACCCCTTTTTTATTTACCTTATGTAATTTTCTTGTTAGAATGTTAGAGGGATCGGTGCCATCTCTATTCATAATCATATTAGAAATCTTTGTCACATTCATAATATTTCTATTCTTATAGTTCTAGAGCCTCTTATTCATGCTAACAAAATTAACCATGTTGCTACAATGATAGTTTTCAATAAATTTTTCTCTAATGTTAGTAATAAGATTTGGTGTTTTTGGAATAATTTCATTGAGGTCTCTATTCTTGATGACTTTCATCAAGTTGTCAATGCTCAAATATCTTATGGTGAATATTGGGTTTTGGGCTCTTTTGTATATGCATCTTGTTATAGATCTGGTAGAAATCTTCTTTGGGATAATTTAAGGAATTTTTCTACCTCTGTCAACAAACCTTGGTTTGTTGGTGGTGATTTCAACACCATTTTATTCTCTTTTCAACAAAGTGGTGGTTGCTCTCCTAATATTCATTCCATGGAAGATTTCTCCAATATGATCCTTGATTGTAATTTGATTGATATTGGCTTTAAGGGCTCTAATTATACTTGGCAAAACTCATACTTTGGAAAAGTTGGTGATTCTTTTAATACTCATTGGATTACTCAATGGCCTATTACATATGTTGACCATTTAAACCTTGTTAGATCATGCCCCTCTTTTGTTTCTATTATAGATAATTCTAATAGACTAAGAAAACCTCTCCTTTTAGATTTCAAAATATGTGGATTCATAATGATTTTTTAATGTTGTGGCTAATAATTGAAAATCTCCTTTACGTTTTGATAATTTGATTTTGGGGATGAGTAGACTTTGGTTTAAACTTAAAAGACTTAAAAAAATTTGGACTGGAAGAACAAACATTAATTTAAAACATTTTTTCCTAATATTAAAGATATGGAAAAATTAGTTTGTGATCTTGAAGTCTCTGTTATGTCTTCTAAGATTATAGACTTGACTAGGCAAAAGATAAACTTATTAACTTCAAAATAAGAATAGTCTTATTAATGCCAAAAAATAAGTAAAGATATTATGGATGGTGATAGAATACTAAGTATTTCCATGCTTTGGTTAATAAAAGAGAGCTTTAAATAATATTCAAAAAAAATTAAAAATGACAAGATTGGATTATGGATAATAATGATATTAAGGAATCAATTATTAATTACTTTAGAAATATGCTTAATAATAATTGCTGTTATGAAGTTATTTCCCAATCGCACTTAATCCCTTCTTTTATTACTAATGATGATAATGATTTGCTTACCATTGTACCTAATGAAGATGAAATTTTCAAAGTTTTAAATAGCATGAACATAGATTATTCTTTGGTGAGGGTTTCTACTCAATGTTTTCAAAATGTTGATTTATCATTAAAATGATTTGATTGAGGTTATGATTGATTTTTTAATGGTAATTATTTTCCTAGATATTTTCTAGTACTTATTGTCCTCATACCTAAGAAAGATAATCTAGACTATTGGAGTGATTTAGACCTATTAGTCTTTGTGCCTTCTTCAATAAGATTTCCAAAATTCTTACTAGACTTAGTCCTTTACTTAGTAGAATTATCTCTCTCAACCAAACTAGTTTTGTTAGAAGTAGATCCATTTCTAATAATATTTTACTTGCCCAAGAATTAATTCATGATCTTGATGCCAAGACTAGAGGTGGCAACATTCTATTCAAATTAGATATTACCAAAGCCTTTGATAACATCTCTTTGGATTTCTTTCCATATTCTAAATTTATTTAGGTTTTTGATAAATTTATTTATTTTATTAAAAAATTATATTAATAATGCGGTTTTTTTTAGTTTGCTTAATTGATAAGCCTTGGGTTTCTTTCCCTCTTCCCATGGCTTACAATAAGGGGATCCTTTATCTCCCGCTTTATTTATTATTGTTGTTGAGTACTTATCTAGGAGCATCAATAATTTATTCTTAAACAATCCTAGTATGTACTACAAAACTCTTGGTGGCCTTCTTATTTTTCATTTAAGTTTTGCAGATGATTTCATTATTTTTTTCAATGCTTCAATTCAAAACTTCAAGCATCTCAAGTCTTTTTTAAATAAATTTGGTAGAGAAAGTGGCCTTTCTATCAATGATAATAAAAGCTATTTTCTCACTTAATCTAGTATCTCCAATAATAAAATCATTCAAATCCTGCATATCACTAATTTTAAATATCAACACTTACCTCTTAAGTACTTGGTGCTACTCTTTAAAGGCCCGAAACATTCCCATCTCTTTGATGAGTTAATTCAAAAAATTTCAAATAAAATTTTTTTTTGGGAATTCCATTTACTTTCCTTTGGTGGTAGGCTCACTATTCTTAAAAGCACTCTCAACTCAATGCCTCTTTATTTTATTCAAACTATTATCCCCACTAATACTACACTTATCAAAATAAATCATTTGCTTAACATATTTTTTGGGGCTCCAATAATTCTAACCGAAAGAATGCATTGGACATCTTGGCATAAATGTTGTGTTCCTTTGGGAGAAGCTGCTCTTGGTTGTAAGCCTATTAGTGAAGCTATCACTGCCTTCTCTCATAAGTTTTGTTGGAATTTTAGAAAGAATGATAGCCTTTGGGCTAATTTTATGATGGAAAAATATTGCCAAGGTAAACACCCCTTAGCTATGCTTATTAAGTTGGTGACTCTCTAGTTTGGAAAAGGCTTTGCTCCATTAAATGGGTTGTCGAATCATTAATATCTCGGGGTATTCAGTTGGGTTCTTCCTTCTTTTGGCAAGACAGTTGGATTGGAAATGACTCTATTGACACTCTTTTATCTACCCACTCTACTGTTGCTATCAAAGTTAATTCTTTTTGGCTTAATAACAATTGGAATAAAAGAAAACTTGAGTATATCCCTATTTCTCTTTTTGACAACTTTAGAAATATCCCCATTTCTTTTAACAAAGCTAACCAAATTCTTTTTAAGCTTTCTTATAATGGTGACTTTGTTCTTAAAGAGGTTTGGAATTTTATTAGAGATAAACAGAACCCTAATGTTTTTATTAAACTTTGGAAAAATATCATTCCCATTTCCTATTCAATTTTAGCTTGGAGGATTTTGAATAACTTTAGTGTGGACTCTTTGCCTGACTAAATGGTTTTACTTACCTTCAAAGTGCTATTGTTGCTTTCATATTGAAAATGTAAATTATGTTTTTTATCAATGATGCCTATTCTAAATTATAGTTTTGGTATGATGATTTATTTAATACCAACTATTTTCAAGGTTCTCTTTTTTTATATCAACTTCTTGAAGTCTATTTCAAGAATATAGTGAAAGGTCATATCAAAGTTTTAATTGATATTACCCTTATCTGGTTCATCTGGATGGATAGAAATGATGCTAAATATTGTGGTATTCCTATGAACCATAAAAGGATCTTGGCTAGAACTAAAGAAAAAATTCATGTTCTTTTTAATGTCAATCTTATTAGTAATATTCAATTTAGAGGTTATAAATTTGTGGCTAAAAAATTGGGTATCATTCACTTTGAGTTTGACTTTTATAAAAGTGTTAGGATTATCCATTGGATCAAACTAAAAGAAAATTTGATTAAAGTGAATACTTATGGTTGTTGCTTCCAATAAATATGGTTGTGGTGGCATCCCTTTTAAAGGTTATGTCATTTGTGCTTTTTTATCCTCTAAGCTGTTATGTTATTTTCTGAGCTTATGGCAAATAATAAAGCTATTGAAATTTGTTTGAATAGAGGTTTCCTCAACATGTAGATTGAAGTTGATGCTCTGCTTCTTGACATGCTTAATTCCAATAGAAATGGGAATCTGAATTATTTTATCTTCTTAATCATACTAAAATCTTCTTTCTCAAGTTTGCTTTAAAATTTCTCACATCCTTCATGAAGCTAATGCTTATCGATTACTTGGCTAACTTTGGTGCCAACTTAAGTTCACTTTATTTGACAACCAAACTTTGCTTAAACTATTAAGAGGTTTGGTTAATCTGGATAATACTGGATTACCTTTTCTCAGATTATAAATTCTTGGCTTGCTTTTTATGATCTTTTGCTTTAGGTTGCCCATTGTTAAACCCTCTTTGGATTCTAGTTATCTACTTATTTTCTCTCTTTGGCCTGAGCTAGGTTATGTTTTTGATCTCTTACTTTTGGGTTGGTCTAGTGTTTGCTACTTGGTGGTTATTGTAAGTGCAACATAGGTTGTTTTGGTTTTTTAGCTTGGTGGTTTCTGTCTGTCTAGTTGGGTGTTTTCCATAATTTTCCCTTGGCTAATTTTTATATCCTCCTTTTGGGTTGTGGCTATGGATGTTGTAGGTTTTCTATATGGGTTTCGCCTTTTTTATGGGCTGCTTGCTAACTTACCTGAGTTGGATCAACTACTTTGGTGGTTGATAGGGTGGCTTTGCTAGCCGGTTGGGTTGGCTAGTAGTTTTGGCTGGTTGGGTTGGTTGGATGGCTGGCTATTTTGGCTATTTTTTTCATTTTCTATTGGTGATTGATGTGGGGGCTGCTGGTAGTTTATCTCTGGCTTGATTTGTCATGGTGGAGGTTGTTGGTTGGCTATTATTTTCTCTATTTGGTTGGCTTGATTGATGTGGGGGGCATGGTTGATGCCTTTTGATGTTGTTCTTGTTGGTTGGCTTGTAGTCTATCTTATTATGCTTTGTACCTTTTTTTGTCTTTGGCACTTTGTTCTACTTGCCTAGATCGATTTTCTTTTATTAGTTTGGTTTGGTGGCTAATGTTTATACCCTTTCCTATTTTTCTTGGGTGATTTTGGCTTTGATTGTTGTTGGTCTTTACGACTTGATTCTTTTATTTGTTGTGGTAGTTGGCTAGAGGATATGTTAATTTGGTTTGGTTGGTTGTATTGGTTGTCTGGGTTGGTTGGAGGGGTGGTTATTTTGGCTGATTTTTTCTGCTCTTTTGGTGACTGTTCTGGGAATCTGCTAGTGTTCTTTATGTGTCCTATATTTTTGGTTTCCTCCTACTTTGTTTTTTCTCTCTTGGTAGCAACTGACCCCCTTTTTCCTATTTGGGTGTTTTTACTGGCTATTTTTTCTGCTTTGTTGGTGGAGGATATGAGCACTTATGTTTTCTTTTTTGCTCTTATTTGTCTCTAGTTTGTGTTGTTACCCTTGTCATGATGCTTTCTCCTTTTGATTTTGTTATTCTTTTTTTATGGTGGCTTTGGTGGTGCTCATATTGTATTACTGCTATCCCTGATGGTTGGTTGATTATCTTCTTTATTGGGCTTGGTTGTTCTGATGGCTTGGTGGTTGGCTGTTATGTTTGTTGTTTATAGGATTTTGCAGCCTTGCTGGATGGCAAACATTGGATGATGGGATACACAAGGTATGGTGACTATGATGGCCTTGATTTTTTTCCCCTTTTTTTTCTTTTGGCTGGTAGTGCTATATGAAATTGTAACCTTTCTCCTGAAGTTTAGATGCTTACATATAGTGTTGCTCCTTGAGATGATTATAACTGACCCTGAGCCTTTTCTTTACAATACTCTTTTTATTTTCTCTCACTTTTTATGCTTACTTAATTGTACTCATACTTTCAAAAATACGTTCTAGATTCCAACGGACCAAAGGAAGTTGGATTTTTAGGTGGATCTTTGGTATCAGAAGACCAAAGGAAGTTCTCTTTCTGACCTCACTTTTGGAGAGCTTTCAACTTCTTCATCTTAGACATAGGACTCCTCTTAGACTTTAGAGTTCCTTAGTCTTAAGACACTTCTAGATTAGGTGAAAACTTAACCTAACCTAATACTTAGAAGAGTTAGCCATAGAAGAAGTTATGCCTTAGGTGTTAGGAAAACTTGCCTACCCTATAGCTTAAACCAAATCCTTACTTCATTCAAATCAACTCCAAATTCAATCAACTCCAAATTCAAATCAACTTCAAATCCAAATCAACCTCAAATTCAAATCAACTCCAAATTCAAATCAATTCTAAATCAAATCTTAAATCAATTCGACTTAATTGATTTTCTCAAATAGATCAATTCTAGAACCAAAATCAATTCAAAGTAAAAATCCATGATCAATACTAAATCCAAAATCTTTCGTAAGCCATTTTGATTTCATCTTATGGACTTAACCAAATCAAATTCAAAATATTTTCTCATAACCCATTTATATTCTCATTTATATTCACAAATATAAATGAAATATAAATTCAAATAACCAAAACCAAATTCAAAACACAAATCCAAACTCAATCAAAATCCAACCTAAACTCTTTCAAATCAAATTCTTGAACTTAGACAAATCAAACTCAAATCAATTCAAATTTTTCTCCAAACATCAATCCTTCAATCACAAACCAAATTCAATCATATACTTCAATCATCAAATCAAACCAAATCAAACCCATGTTCACCTTTTGAACTTGAAATTGTCAAATAAATCAAAACCCATTTGACTCCAAATCACTTACAAATGGATTTATATTTCAATCATAAGTCTATATGTGAGTTCAATCAAACTTGAATCAAGCCTTGATCAAGTTAATTGACCCAAGGCTCACTTGACCTAAAGTGACCTAAAACACCTTTTGAGCCAAATTCTAACTACACAAATTGGATTGAACTAAGCCCATCTAAGCCTCACATTCTGAGCAACAATCATCATATGATAATCAATCACTCAAATTGGGTCAAACCAAGGCAAGCCTAGCCTTTGACCAAGTCATCACCTAAACTAAATGAAACCCAAACTAGACAAAATCCAACATGGGCTAAATTGATTGAAACCATTGATCTAAACCAATTCATGATCAATGATTGAACTTGACCAAGTCATCATTTGAGCCAAACCTAGCCAAATTGGCTACTTGATCCGAGTTGACCCAAGTTGACCTAAAAATTCAAAATTTATCAAATCTTGATCTAAGCCAAATTGATTGCAATCAATGGGTCAAATTCATTCTAAATCACTTGTTGAACTTGACCAAAGCCTCAATTGGCAACTAGACAATCTAGCCCATTGACCATGAACCCAACTTGACCTAAAAGGTCAAATCAACTTGAAACTTAACCAAATCAAAATTGATTGAAACCAAGATTTCAAAACATTTCAAATGATCAACCAAGCCTAAACCAATCCATGACTACAATTAGGTCAAGTGGGTCAAATTGGTCAACTTGACCCATTTGACCTAAGTGAACTCAAATGAACCAAAACCAAATATAAATCAAATCGAACCAAACTAAAGATACCAAATCATTACAAATGATCATTTGAACTTGACCTAACCCATGATTTGACCTAATTTAACCAATTGGTCAACTTCTTCCAAGTTGAACCATTTTGACCTAAATAGAGCAACTTGAGCCAAATCATATCAAATCAACACCAAATTCATTAAAATTGGAACAACCCATTTTCAATCATTCTAAATATAAAAATCAAAATCAAACCAACCATTTTACCCTTGGTCGGTAACTTATGGCCAAATCCACTTGGAATTTGGTCAATTCCTTTCATGGCCACTTGGCATCCTCTAGTGGACCATTTGGACACCAAGGGAGGTGATGCACTTGACCCAATGGGTTTGGGTCATGTCAATCAGCCAACCGACCCTATCAAAATTCACATGGATCACCTTCCACACTCATTTAACACATGTGCACCTCCACACTTCCTCTCTGCCAAAATGCACATGGCACTCCAAACAACCAAAATAACCCATTCAATGTCCTCAATTTGATCAAAATAGCAAGGCAAGCAGTCATCTGATCCAAGTAGAAAAATACTCCTCATTTCCACTCAAACCAAGTTCCTTGCATTTGATTGGTGAGAGGATCAAGGCAAGCTTCTCCAAGTTTCCACAAGCATTCTTAAGCTCATTAATTTACCTTCATGGATTTTTTTAAAATGAAATAGGGGAGGAGAGATTTCCACTTTGCTCAATTCTAAATCAAACTCAATTGCTCTTGTAAGCACCATCAAGGCACCAAGTTGAGCTTACCCAAAGCTTTACCAAGTCTCCAAGCCACAAAGTTTGATCAAGTCACAACCCAAATACTAAACTATAAACCTAAACCCTAAACCCTAAACCCAAACCCTAAACAAAACCCTTAACCACAAACCCTAAACCATAAACCTAAACCCCTAAAACCCTAAACCTAAACCAAACTTATGCTAAATCCTAATCCCCAAACCCTAAACCCTAAACTAATGCTAAACCCAAAATCCTAGACTAGTGCTTATCATAGTGGTGGTGGGGGATCTAGTGGTAATGGTGGATATGGAGGTGGTGGTCGGAGCAGTGGTGGTATTGTAGGCGGGAGGAGCGATAGAAGTTCCATTCATGGTTGCGGCAGAGGGAGTGATCACAGATATGATGGAGGATTCTACTACTCGAGCGGCGGGAGTGGTTCTGATGGGAACTGGAGAAATTGAAGAATGACTACTCTATTCTACTGCTTATGGAATTGTGTCTTTATAGAAGAGATGGTTCTACTTATGTAGTGTTTTTAATTTGCTCTATGGGTGCTCATTTTTTATCTATCTGTTGCTTGTATTAGAAAACTTGAGGTGCTACTTGGTTGATGAAATTAAAAGAAGAAATGTTAAATCTAAATTAACTCTCTTAAAAAACCTTAAACCCTAAACCACAAACCTAAAACCTAAAGCCACAAACCTAAACCTAAACCCTAAACCTATAATCAAACCACTAAACCTAAACCCCAAAATCTAAACCTAAACCTCCCTAAACCTTAAACCTAACAAACCTACCTTACCCAACCCTGTCTACCCTACCTAAACCCTACTCTAAACCACTACCTTAACCTTCAACCTACCAAACTTCTCCTACCATAAACCAACAAAACCCACAAACCCTATCTAAAAACCTAAACTGGCCCTAAACCTGAAAAATCCAATCACTAAACTTTGAATAAAATGTCATTATCTAAAGAATGACCTAATCTAACATGGTTTATAAAGAAATTATCTTCAAGAGACTTTCCTTGGTTATTGATTTGAATACCCTAAACCCTAACTAAATCATATTATAATACCATATGTATATAAGTATTATAATGAATTAAAATAAACTCAAACCCTATACTAACCTAAACCCTAAACTAGCCAAACCCATTAAATCCTAATAAACTTTGAATAAAGATGTCATTAGGAGTAGATCTAAGAATGATAATCTAAACATAGTTATGGTAGCTAAAGAAATTGTCTTCAAAAGACTTTCCCTTGGCTACTAGAGATTTGAATACCCTAAACCCTAACCCTAAATCATATTATAAATCCATATATTATAACATAATGTAGCATCATATATTTGAGCATGTAATGAGGTTTTTTTGGATGTTATAAGATGTTTTGAAATGTTTTTTGTATATTATGGTATTGTGCCTTAGAGTTTATATTAATATAAATCATAAAAATATTGAATTAATAAATTAGATGATGAAATTTGTTAAAATCGAAATTGGGAATTAGGTTGTAGTACAAAAGATGTGATGCACCACTTGTAGTCTAAAAAAGTAAGATTTCATGTTCAAAATAAATATTATATGTTGTAGCATAGTATTACATCATATATCATAATATATTATTCTGCGCATTTTAATTTCTTTCAGTATTTTACAATCATGCAGTCGAGACTACACTAGCATTATTTAAAAAAAAGTTGATTTAGACTTTAAAATGGTGGAATTTGGGAAAATTCATATTAGGTAGAGTATGGCATCATAATGTATTATTTCAATTTAAAATATGTAAGTGATACGATTAAAATATATAATTTTTTATTGTTTAGACTAGATTTAAGATTTTTCTTATCTTAAGCAAACCCTCATGATGTGATATGAAATGTAATATATTATAATATGTTATAGTGTATTATAATATAGGATGCCATAATTAGTATAACATCATGCATTATAAGCATACTATGTGTATTACTACTTATTGTTTAGCATATTTTAGTTTGTTATAGTATGATGTAGTAGAGTTTTTACAAGATTCATAAAATATTGATTTATAGGTTGAGATGATGAGATTTGGCCAAATTGAAGGTAAGCTTTGGGGAACATCATTGGGTGTGCTATGGTGTGTCATTTAATCAAAAGAATGGAATTTTGCATCTAAAATAAATGTTCATTTTTCAACCAAATTTTATAAATTTTTTTGCTTAAAGTGATTCATTTTAAGATGTAATGTAAGATAATATATTATATGAAAGAATATTAAATTATAATGTACATAACAATATAACTTTAAATATATATGAATGTGGTCGTTTGTTACTAAATGTTATTGTACATTTTAGTATGTTTTACTTTTGTTATAATACAATGGGTCAAAACTAACAAAAATGTTAATTTGAAGGTTGAGATAGAAGAATTTGGCCAAATTCACGGCACACACCAAGAAGCAACACCAAGATTATGCTATTTTTTACATTTCTAATAAAAAAATAACAATTTTACATCCAAAATGAACATTATTCATATTTTGAGAAAATTTTGTTATTTGTACCCTTTAAGTGATTCTAATGAGGTGTAATGTTAGACAATATATTATATTATAACAATATAACATCATACATTATAATATAATATAGTGTGTTAATTCACACCATAATATTTTTAGCATGATATGGTATAGTTAGTTTAAGCTTGCACCATCAAAAATCCAAAAATGTTGATTACAATGTTAAGATGATGTAATTTGAATGAATACATTATTAGGCTTTTGGTTGAAGTATTAAAGGTATACATAAGAAGAAATAAGATTTGATGAGAATTCCATGTCAAGGACATGGAGGGAGATCTAGGGATCACACATGCATTGGACATGACATGGAGGGTCATGTTGGCATGAAGAAAATTTATTGGGGATAAGTTTTGAATTTGATTTGATTACATGATTTATGGAAAGAATTTAAGAATCTATAATCCCTGGGATTAAGATTGTGACTTTAATTTGTTTTATTTTAATTCATGGAGCAGTATAATCAGTGAATAGTATATGAACCTTCCACTTTAGAAGGGATTTTTGATTTGGTTTTATTTATTATGGATGTATCCATTGGGAATAAGAGTTCTTTGATTTAGACTCGTAGGAGTTGGTTTAATTTGGCTCCACTTGGGAGGTTAGTTTTGAATTTTGTTTTGCTCAACTTGTTTACATATGATTTTGTGATCCACTGGGAAGAAGGGTGTGATTTAACTCCACTGGGGAAAATCAGATTGGGTTTAATTTAAACTGAGTTAATGTATGGACCCTATCAAGGTGCGATGACCCCATTGAAGAATGTTATATCGACGACATACCTCAGGTTTACAAATCCAAAGGGATAGTCTACCGACTACTGGGTAGAGCTATCCAACTTAAGGGGTTGCCTTTCGGTGTGCAACGACTGTGCTAACAAGAAGGCGTGGCAGACTTACAAATTCCAAAGCAAGGAACAACCAATAGGGTGACCTGTTGGATGCACTGTCAAATCGAGCGACTTATAGTGACTAGTGAATGCCACTAAGGACTTATGTCAACTCAAAAGTAGTCAAGATTATGTGATTTGATATTATTTGTTTGGTTTAGTTTGATATCAAATTGAGGGCATATCCATTGGGGATGTGAGCTTGATCAAATTTCATAGATTTAATTTATGGGCCATGTTGATGTGCGATCGACCCACTAAGAAGGGGCTATATCAGACTTATCTTATCTAAGATTTACAAATCCAAAGGGATAGTCTCTACTGTGGGTAGAGCTAGCCAACCTAAGGGTTGCCTTTGATTGTCCAATGGCTTGCTTTCGGAAGAAGAAGCGTACTTACATCTTCTAAAGCAGGGAACAACCACTAGGGTGACCTATTGGTAGCATAAAAAATGGAAGCTGACTTCGGGGTGACTACTGAGTGAATGTCGTTGGGGACTAATATTAACTGAAGAGTAGTTAAGAAACTTTTATTGAGAGTTTTGCTGACACTAAAGATTGGATGCCTGCTTGGAAAAGGCACAACTAAGGGTGTCCTCCTAATCCACAAGTGAATATATATTTTGTTTATATGTTTGTGTGGACCCTGTTGGTGTTCGAGGGACCACACTAAGAATGGTATATATCGGGCTTGACCTATCTCAAATTTACTAGACCAAGGGAGAATATATACATCCATAGCATGGATTCTCCAACCATAGGGTGGTTACGGGAAAGGAACTAGTTTGATAGTAACTGGTAGTGTCTAAATGGGGTTGCAAAGGATGTGATCCATATATAATGCCCATAGGGGAGGTGCTGCTAGGGGCATTATCTTGAACCTTGATAAAGAAAGCTTATAGGTGTATAGTGGCCAACTCAATGAGAAAGTGTAGTAGACTTACAACTACCATGAGTGGTATATCCTAAGGTGCGAGAACCAACTAACCTAAGGTGTATCGATCAACATGAGTGTGTATCATCAAGATAGTGAGAAACCAACCTAAGGTGCTTCGGTGCAATGATCAATATTGAAAGAAAGCATGTAGGCTTACAATTTTCCAAGTGGAACTGATCATCAGGATAATTTGTTAGCGAGAGATACTATCTAACCTAGAGACTACTAAGTGGAGCCCCGAGAAGGTCCTGACGACTTCCAAGAGGGAAGGAGCCACTAGGGGACTTATCCTAAACCTCAAATATACTGACCCAATCAAAGGCTAATCCAAGAAGAAAGCATAGAGACTCACATCCTCTTAAATGAAGCCAACATGAGGTAGCTTACTATATGCAAGAAGGCCTACCAAACTAACAAGTGCTCGGTGCAAGTGGCTAAGAAAAGGAAGAAAAGCATAGCATACTTACATCCTCCAAAGCAAGAATACCATTGGGTGACACACTAGTGGTAGCATATCAATGACCTAGAGCTAATGGTGAGTGTAGTTGGCATTATCTCAACTCAGTAGCCCGAGATAAAATATATGTGTTTATTTTATATGTTTGTGTGTAGTTGTGTTTGTGTTATGTTGATGAAGGATGCCACTTAGGTTCCTTACACCTACCCTAAACACATCATGGCGGATTCGCAAATAAGAATACTTTCAATATGGAAGAGATTGAATTTGAAATGGAATTTTCATTGATGATAATTATTTTCAAACATGATTTATAATATTTCTTAAGTAGAGCCCATTGATTGGAAGCATTGGGCTCTCTTATGATTAATAAGCGATAAGATCCTTCCTGGTGGGCCTTCTCTACAGCAAAAGGGCCTTCCCAAGTGGGTTCAAACTTGCCTCCCATCTTACGTTGAGCAATAATCAGTCTCCTTAGAAGTAAAATAAGCTCTCCTACTTGAAAAGCTCTAGGATGGACAAACTTGTTGTGAGCTTGAATCATTTTAGCTTTGTACAACTTGAGGTTTTGGCATGCCTGCATCTCTCCTCAAACCTTGAGCTCTTCTACTATAACTTGTTCTCTCTGATCTTTCTACCCATACTATCCTTAGTGATGGGAGTTGGACTTCTAATGGTAGAATGGCTTGGACCCATACACTAAGGAGAAAGGAGTAATGAGTTGGAGTTCTATATGTGTGTAGTAGCCCACAAGGCTTCAACTAAGCTCATGCCACTATGATTGTTATTGAAGTGTCTTATTAGTATTTGGATGAGAGTTTTGTTGAAGGCTTCGCTAAGCCATTTTCCCTCAAGTTGATGGTAGAATATCTCCAATCTATGTTGTGTCTCCAAAAGTTGTTGATCTCGGTGCTCTTGAATAAGTACCATTAGATATAATTCATCGAGGCACTTTGAACCTATATATGATATGGTTCCTAAAAAACTAGAGCACATGCCGACATGTGACCTATTTGAGCGAATTGCCTTTCCATTTGGAAAAGTATTAGTAGCTAAGATGAATTGATGACCCTTGGAATAATGAGGATCAATGGACCCACTATGTACCCAACACTTGAATGGCCATGAGGCCAATGTAGGATGTAGAATGTTGGGTGGTTGGTGTAGACCACACCATGTATTTGACATTGGTGGCATGCCATATCCATGCAATCTTTGATCATCGATGGCTAATATTATCCTAGTCTCTTGATCTTGGCTTTCATCTTGAACTGATTATTTGGCTCCACATAATCAGTGTACTTTGATCATGATCTTACGGCTTCATGCTTTTTAAACAATATAACCACATATGATTAAAAGACCACCAATATAAGACACCATCCACAAGAGAAAAGGAAAGTGCTCTCTACTTCATTTGATGAGCTTGAGACTTCTCTCGAGGTAATTTGCCTTTATTTAGGTAATCCATGAATGGTTTCCTCCAATCTAACTCATCATCCTTCTTGGCAATGGCAACCTCCCTTCAAGAGAGTACTTTTGATGAGTTCAATAATAATAAGGGATAAGACTTATCTATTTTGGACCTTTATTGATATGGACTCATCCTGGACATGCCAACTCTTGGCAAGCTTGGCTAAAGCATACTGCTGTTCTCCTCGAGGAATCTTATAAATGGTAACCTTTAGATTTGGGCCAACAACTCCATGGTGTGGTTGTGATTATGATGGAGCTTGGGCTTTATAACCTTATAGGACCAAAAATTTGGTTGATAACTAGGCGAGAATCCCAAAGATGTTGATGTTCTAGATGCTTAGAGTAATGGCTAACTCTAGACAAAATCAGAGCCTCATATTCAACTTCATTATTGGTGCAAGGATTGGACAGATGATATGAGAATCTCATCACATCATGTTCCGAGTTAAGAGAACTATTCTACCTTGCTTTTCTTAGAATAATAGATTGTGATTCTTCTCCTCTTTGAGATAAAGCCACACCAATAAAGTACATCTCCCAGTGGTGAATGCTACTATCCCCTAAGTTCATGATTTGTTCATTAGAGATATCATCACAAAGCGAAGAGTTAGCAGGAAGTGGGTGTGCAGCTAAAAAATCCACTAGTGCTTATAGTTTCACTGCACAGAGGGGTGTGAAGGTAATGTCAAACTACAAGAGGATCATGGACCATGGTGCCAACCACCGATAGCATCATGCATCATGAGATAGTAGTGGATTGATCTTAGAGATTAAGTTCACCTTATGAGAAGCATGTAGTGTTGCTTTTGGGATGCAAAGATTAAAGCTAGGCAATGCTTCAATGGTGATAATTAGCCTCATAGGGATTAGATGATAAGGGTAGTAGTGCATTTTTTTCTTCCTTCATCATTGCTTGGCCAACAAAGCACCAAGTGAGTCATCTAACATAGTAGTGTAAAGTATGAGTAGCATGCTTGGGATAGGGATAGTTAGAATCGGTGGCTTCATCAGGTAATGCTTGATGTCTTCAAAGGCATGCTCACACTTATCATCCCACTTGAACTTGGCATCCTTTTTGACAACTGCTGAGAATGGATGACATCTTCTCGATAAGTTGGATATAAAGCATCTTAGAAATGCATACCACTTGGAATGATTTGAGTTGAGTTAAACTTTTAGTGGTGCATTTCTAATATCGCCTTGATCTTCTTGAATTTTGATTCCTGGTGTCGGACAATAAACCCAAGGAATTTTCTGAAGCTACTCCGAATGCACACTTCAGGGGGTTCATTTTGAGGTTAAATTATTAAATATTTGAAAACTACTCTCAAGTCAAAGAGATGGTCTTTCCTTCTCTACTTTTGACCACAAGATCATCGACATAGACTTGATGATGAATGAGTTCATCAGTCATAAGCCGGTATGTAGCACCATCATTTTAAGGCTAAAGGCATGACCTTATAGCAATAGATTTTGATCGGTTCTAAAACAATATTTATTTCATCTTGGGGCCATCTTTATTTGGTTATATCTAGATGAGCCATCCATGAAAGAGAAGACTGCATGAGATGAGACAATGTTCACCATCAGCTCTGAGATTGGTAATGGAATTTGTCTTTTGGACATGCCTTATTTAAATCTCTAAAATAGACGCATATGTGAATTTGCCCATTATTTTTTTTAACTGGGATGATGTTGGCTAACTAGGTAGGGTATTTTTCTTCCCGGATGAAGCCAACATCGTTCAATTTCTTGACTTCATAAATGACTTGTTGTTCTATGTTTAATCGCATGCATCTAGGAGCTTGCTTGATAGGGTTAGCAAGTAGCATTACTAGTTTATGGACCACAAGAGAGCCAATCCATGCATCTTCATAACTCCATGCAAAGTAGTCCTTAAACTAATTAGTAGCCTAACTAAGTCATTGGTTTCAATTTCATTCAATAAAGAACTGATGTATGTCGTGCGGATCTTCTTGCCCAAAGTTGATTTCGAGCATGTCTATGGTTGACTTGATCTCTTCTTCAACTCGGTGGTGCATCTTTGACTTCAAAATCATCTAGATCATCTAAAGTTTCTAAGCACCTCCTCATATGAGTTAATGTGATTTGAAAAGAACCTATCGATTCCAAATGATTGGTAATGACTAAGCAAGTAATCATCATCATTGGACCCACTATACCAATCCTAGTGGTCTTGATTGAGAGCTTTTGCATTTGTTCTTCCATATTCTTTCAGAGTAGTCTGACTTGTGCTTTGACCAAGTATGTGGGATTAACCCTTTCTTTGCTAAATTATGAACACAAGGCAAGTACCAATCAAAAATAATCTATATTAAATCTTTATATGAATCATCCTCAAGTTCTACATCAACTTCTTGACTTGAGGATGATGCTCCTAAAAAGAACCTCGAGTCTTCACATCTATGGATGACTTAGGGGCTTCCTTAACTACCAAACCTTAGCTTTTGAGAGAAAGTGGGTTAGCTAAGGTTCCCAACTGATGCCTAACTATTTCACATATAGACTTGGATACACTTATGCTTTGCTTTGGAGCCCGGTCTTCATTACTATGCTCAAGTGTCACCTCCAAGGGAATCTACTATTGAGAAGAGCTTGGTGTGCTAACCATATAAGACTCATCTATGAACTAGATTCTACGTATATATGGATAGTAGGTGTACTCCTGGTAGCTAGGACATATCTTCTATTGGGTGGCCATTAAAAAGGTTTTCCACCCCTTGGACGACCTCTGAACTAGCCTTTTCCTATGCCTGGTGAAGGTCAGGTTGTCCTACCCATATGTTCAAATGGAGTAACAAACTATGAGTGGAATCTAATGTTAGGCTCCACTTCCTCCTCCAAGTCTATTTTCGCCCCTTTTAATTTTTTATTTTCATTTTCTCTTTATTTCTTTAACCTTTTTTCTTTTTTTATTTTTTCTTTTATTTTTAAACTTTAGCAAAGTTCACGAGAATATACTTGTTGATTTTGAGGGAGGTAGTAAGCCGCATCCTCATATATGCCGACCTCATGAACTATAAATGGCTTGAGATCTCCTTTGACACAGTAGATGATCCCACATTTCATGAACTTCATACACTCATGTAGAGGATGAAATTATGCTGTTTTTATGTATCCATCATCTCTCAAGCAAAGAATTGAAAGATGTATCCAAGTCTATAATGTGAAACTTAGCTTCAGTCTTCCAATCATCTATCTCCTTGGGCAACACTATGGAGCCTAAGACCTGTTGACCCCACTTTTGGAGTGCGGATTCAATATTCCCATCTTATACTTAGGAGTCTTCTAGACACTAAGACTTCCCTATTCATAAGACACTTCTAACAATTAGGTAAACACTTAACCTAACCCTAAAGACTTAGAAGGTAAGATTAGGTTATGCCTTAGGATTAGGATAATCCACCTACCCTACAACACCCAATCCATGTTCACCTTCTCAAACCAAACCTCAAGTTCAATTCAAACATCAAATTCAAATCCAAATCCAAACTCAAATTCAAAACCAGATGATTGAAGCCCATGATCAAATCCAAACTTGAAACCCTAAGCCAAAATGATCTATCCCATGGACTTAGCAAAATCTTAATCCAAATCAATCCAAAATCAATTGATTTCATAATCAATTTGTTTCTTCAATCATCATCCTAAATATAATCAAATCATTCAAATGATCAAAACTAAATCAAATTAAATCAAAACCCTTCCTAAGTCGTATGACCTATCCCATGGACTTTGCCAAATCTTAATCCAAATCAAGTCAAACTCTATTGATTTTCTCACAAATCAATCATATTTTCAATCATCTTCAAGAATTTAAATGAAATATACATTTAAATCATCAAAACTAAATCAAACCAAATCAAAATCCAAACCTAAGCCACATGACCCAACTGCATGGACTTAGCCAATTCCTTCATTCCAAAACCCTTCAATTGATTTTCATGTATCAATCATACCTTCAATAATATTAACAAATATAAATGAAATATACAATCATCAAGCCTAACCAAAATCAACCCAAGTCAAACCCAACTTAACCATTTTGAATTGAAATGTTCAAATGAACCAAAACCCATTTAAACTCATTCCAATTGCAATAGAATTTATATATCAATCCCACATCCATATATAAACTCAACTAAATCAAATTCAATCCAGAATCAAGAAAACTAAACTAAATTGGTCCACTTGACCCAAAGTGGCCAATTTGACCTATTTGAGCCAAGATCTAATCCTACCCAACTTGGATTGAACCACCAAAACCTCCCATCATGATATTGATCCTAGGTTGATATCACAAATTGTCAGACCAAGTCAACTTGGTCATTTGACCAAGTCAACCCCTTAACCCATATGAACCTAAACTAGCCAAATTACAACCTAAGACAAATCCCTTGAAACAAATGATTCATACCAAGTCAAAATCAATATTTGAATATGACTTGACCTTCAATTAGTCAAACCAAACCCAATTGGCCCTCTTGACCCAAGTTGACCCAAATTGATCTAAAAGACTAAATTTGGTCAAATCAAAATATAAACCAAATTGATTGCAACCAATGCCTCAAGTTCATTCCAAATTGATTGTTGAACTTGACTAAATGATTGGACCCAATTGAACCAATTGACCTACTTAGCCAAATTGACCTAAAGGTTCAAGTTGGCCTAAATCAAAACCAAATCCAAATTAATTGAAACCAAAGCCTACAATCATCTTCAATTGGTCAACTAAACCCAAACCAACACCCAACCAAAGCCAATTTGACCAATTTGGTCAATTTGGTCAACATAATCCATTTGACCCAAATGAATTCAAATAAGCCAAAATTAAATCTAAGCCAAACTAAACCAAACCAATTTAACAAAAACATCTCAAATGATCATATGAACTTGGCCCAACCCTTAATTTGACCCAATTTGACCAATTGGTCAACTTGACCCAACCTAACCTAATTTGACCTAAATGAGTCAAATTGAGCCAAACCTAACCAAATCAACTCCAATTGACTTGAAATTTGGGCTAACCCACTTTTGTCTCATCTAAAATATGCCTAAATCAAATCCGATGCCAAATAAGCATTATATCCTTGGGTCAAGGGCATCATATGAGAGAAATCACCCATGTAAGTGCTCATTTCCATTCATTGGCCACTCAGTACTCTCCTAATGGTCCACCTTGGCACCAAGGACACTACCCAACCTGACCCAAAATGGTTTGACCCATGGGAGCTGAAATCACCTCACCCTCCCCATTGGAGCATTTGAAACCCATAGGACACCCATGATTCCTCCTTGGCGGCCACCTCCACACCTTCAACCAACCAAGCCGAGCCAACTCACCTCTTCCCTGCCACCCATGACTACCTAAGATGGTCGGACTGCCAGTAGAAGCCAAACCTGATCCTACCATTCGATCAAGACAAACAGAGGTATATAACCCCTCGTTTCTCCTCAAACACACACAAAAATCATTCCTCAGAACCCTAGCTACACAAGACGAGCCGCTAGAGCCATTCCCTAAGCTCCCAAGCTCATTCCTTAATCAAAAAATGCCATTAATATTCATCACGTGGTGCCAATAGGATTAGGCTTTAATTAGGCTTAATTAAATATTTTTAATGGCTGAAACTTCTAAAAATCATAAAACAAATTGTAGAGAAATCAAACAAATGCAAATAAATACTCATTTAAAAGGTATTTCAGAGGAGAATTAATTAAAAATGATCTTATAAAATTTTAAATAGTAATTAAAGTTTAAATATAAAATTAATTAGCTTAATTATTTCTTAATTACTTGAGCAATTAATCCCAAATTTTGTGGGTTAATTTAATGGGATGACCTCTACCTCTCATGATTTTCTTTGGATTTATTGCTCACTTAATTAGGAAAATTGACTAATTAAACAATAAATACCCTTTTAAGTTAATTAATGATTAAGTAATCCCATTAATAGCAATAAATTAGTTAATTAAGTTCATCAATCATTGTTCAACAGTAAGTGATGTAAGGAATAGTGTTGGGACCCCTTTACCTAAGTTCATTACACCCTTTTTTAAAATAAAATTAATTAAGATTTAACTAATTAATTAAATCACTTAATCAAATTAAAATCATAATCACATCGACCTTAATTAATTAAATCATAGTACATCTTTAGGTGTTTAATAACCTAAAGAAGTTTAATGAAATTATGATTAGTCCATATGTGGGAAAACCATAAGAGTAATTAATTAAGTCCCTTAATCTTATTAACTATTAATCAAGAGCCAATTGCATTAGGCCCCTTTTATTTCTAGATCATTACAAGTTTATTTTCCATGCATATCATGTTGGCTCATAATTATTTAGTTAATTACTTTAAGGTGACATAAGTAAGGGTAATAAATTAATATAATTAAGGGTTCAACTTAATTAACCCATAAAATCAACTTAATTACATTTCTTTAAATTAAATCAAATCACTAATGTGGGAATGGCTTAAAACAACAAGTGATGATTTCTCTTCTCCTCTTTAAATCAAATAAAATCATAAACTTAATTAATAAAGAAGCTTTGGTTTGCTTTAAATAATCTTATTTGATTTGATTGTCCCTAAGAACTAGTTTGGTTGAATGAATCACATGCTTATATTTGATTGTCCTCTTTCCAATCATGTTAAATTTGGTATGTAATTTGAATTCATGCATCCATATTTTGAAAATCAAGTAAAAGATAATGGATTTTCTTTATGTGTTGATTTAATTTAATATATGTGTGGCTTTTATCACTTTTAAATCCAAATGTATTTTTCAAAAGCTTATAAATGAATAATGATATGTGTTATGATGCTAGTTATAAATACATAAGAAATGCATGTGCTTATAACTTAAGTGTATGAATGTTGATCTCTTTTTCCTCTATTCATGGGTTGATTTATATAAGATTGAATGGTAATGAGTATATAGTTTGGACATCCCCAGAACATGAAGCTTTAGCTAGCCCCAAGGAAATCATTTGATTACCTCACTTCCCTAGTTTAACAATGGCACGTACCCATTTGATTTCATTCTTATGTATTTCAACATTAAAATTTGGATAGAGCTTTAATTCATATATATAAATGATTCAATAAAAAAATATAAAATCTTTGCATGGTTTTCTTTCCCTCATTTATGTATAGATACATGTGTGTTAAAGAAAACAAGTATATAGTCTAGACATCTCGGGAATATGAGGCTTTATTTAGCTCCAAGGATGTCATTTGATTACCTTACTTCTCTGGTTTAACAACGACATGTACTTGCCTATATCTTTGTACATGTATATGTATATGTGATTAGTGAATGAAAACCCCATTTTACATTAAAATTGCATGCATTTATAATTGACTAAGTGGTTGAATTAATTAGCCATATGTTTTGGAGCTTACTTCATATGTTCATGTATATGAATTTACATATGTTTGAATGCAAATGGGTATAAAGTCTAGACATCCCGAGAATATGAGGCTTTAGCTAGCTCCAAGAAGGTCATTTGATTACCTCACTTCTCTGGTTTAACAACGACTCATGCTTATTTAATTTCATTCTTATGACTTTTTTGTATAATAATTTGGATAAAGTTTTAAATTAATATGTTTAAATAATTCAATCAAATAAAATATAAATTCTAAACATACACATACATTCATCATTTAAGTGTTAAAATATGTTGCATGTATAGATACACTTAGATTAAATCATATGCATGTTACATGTGATGGAAAAAAATGATTTAATATATGCCATGTGGTAGTAATTGAATTAAATTAATCTTAAGATGCCTTTCATTTTGAATAAGATTATTTAAAGTGAACCTAAACTTAGGATTAATTAAATCATTTAATAAGCCATTCAAAGAGAACTAAATCAAATTAATATACTTTAGAAAGTGACTTAAGGTAGGGATGAAAGAGGGCAATCCTCTTTTCTTCTCTTTATAACACTTAGTTGCTAAGTGTAATCAAATGAAACAAAAGAAAACACTAATTAAAATTCTCATATAAATTAAACAACTTCAAGTGAAATCAACCTTTCATGTTAAATTGAATCCTTCTACACTTAGAAAATACAACACTAATGCCTAACAAGACTTACCACACAAGCCTTAATACACACATTAGAATTAAGTCACCATTTCTAGCTCTAAGTTAGGATGGTGTATGATGTGATGCATATATTTTTTATGATGTATTATTTTATATTGGATGTTAGGGTGTATGTTTTAGACTAGATGATAGGCCAATTAGCTTAATCATATTTTGTGGGATTGCTTAAGGGATGCTTAAAAATAAATGTGAATGCTCTTTGTAGGTTGCTTAAATCATTAAGCATAATCCAAGTTAGATAGTGGGCTTAGTTACCCATGTGTAGGTGCTAAGTCCAAATTATAAATACAATTGCTTGGGATTATATGTATATTTAGCTAACCTCTATTTTGTGTGTGTAGTTAGATTTACTTTTCCACATAAATGTAATTTTTCAATAGGAATTAGGATTAGTGCTATGGGGATTAGGATGAGCAGTGGCTAGAAGGTTTTATCTGGGTGCCTGTGATGCCTTTGAAGCAAGCATCATCCAAATCAAAGAAGGAACCAATCAAAAATGGAGATATGAAGAAAGAAGACCACCATAGCATTTAATACAATTATAATTATTCTTTCATATTCCATGTTGTATAAGGGTAGAGCTCGGATACCCATCTTTTCTCTCTTGAGAGTGACCAACCGCACCAGCCTTTTATTCTCTTATGATAGTTTATATAATTGTTTAATGTTATGTTTATATTGTGCATTAGATGACATGCTTTTCATAGTTTCTTAAATGATTGATGCTTTAATGTGTGGCTTGGATATGATTAGGCTCTTAGGATAAAAATAACTTTTCTACCCAACTAATCACTCATAACTAAATTTTAAACAACTCAAAACCTCATCATAAAGCCTAAGACATAAATAAGATAATTAAAAGATTTAGCAACCCCTTAGTTGTATGGTTGTATGTTTCACATCATACATGCATATTCTTTCTCTCTTGAACATGAAGGATCTCCATCCTTACATGATAAAGGAATGCTTGACCTATGAGGGCATCCCTTGTGGTGGAGAACACCTTCTTCTAGCTGATTTGACCCATATCCTATTACATCATGCATTTAGGCATAAGAAATCCTATAGCCTCTATCAAAATAATGTGTCTAAAATGAAATAAAATTTGAAAAGATTTTGCATCTATAGATTAAGTCATATGCTTATACCACTCATGCTCTAGTCTCTTAGTGAGTGTGTTTAGGACTTTAGTCTCTTTCTAATTAAATAACTACCCTAGCTATCTTGCAATTCATAAGACCGGTCTACATGGTTTTAAAATCATAGGATGAGTTAGCTGGCAGCCACTCTAGGCAGTTATAAGTCCAGAAGTCAGACAATTTATTCTCTCTTGTGGAAGTAAACCCTTATGTCCACCTGTCGCTTAGATTTAGGCCGTACTTTAGCTCATACTAAAGCTCCCTATATTTAGGATCCGAGGTAGCTATTTCCTTTAGGTTAGCATAAATCCTCACCTCTTATGCATTCCCACAACCTTGGTGGATTATAAGCCCTAGTAATCTAATTAAATTTCAACTCAAAACATATAAATCTCCTCAACTTCAAAATTATAAAGCCCAACCATAGGATAGATTGTAATGCTCACTAAGCTTCCTAGTATCATTAGCATTTCCTACTTATTTCATTTGGATTCTAAAAATAAGTCTTCTCCTTGAACTTTCCCAATTGATTTTCCAAATATAACAAATCTTTTGATAGTCTAACCTTGAAATCTTTGGAGATGATAATTGTCTACTTTAATCGAGAGTATTCTTAGAAATTTCATTTCCTAAGATGTAATTTACTATGAAGGCTTACCTCCATAGAGAACTTAAGAACCTGGTTTAATATAAACCCTACTTTATTCATCCATGTAAAGTAGGGAAAAATCTCAGGTACATTCGAAGACCCATCATGCCTTATGAGTCCTTATTATGTGATTAGGACCATTGTAGGGTGATGCCTCTATCTTTCCATAGATAGTACATCATACCTCAATGTTGTACTCGATCACCTCAAAAAGTACCCCCCCCCCCATACATCCAAAAATAAACACCACAAGGCCCTCTCACCTTGTTCATTGAATCTTAACATCATCTTTGAGTTTGGAGATGTCGATCCTCAAGTAGGCAAGGGTTCTTAGACTCATAATGTTGATTCATACACTTGGGTTAACCAACTCGATAGATGTATCTGCCAACATCCAATGTAATGTAAAGAGATGGTTGTTCTCGGTCGTCCCTAGGAGTAAGTCTTCATCGCTGAATGTAACTAAATAAAAACCTAACCCTAAACAATAAAAAAAACCTAAAAATAAATTGAAAGAAAAACCTAAACCCTAAACCTAAAACCTAAACATAAAATAAAAAATTTAAAAAATTTAAACTAAACTAAAAAAATAAAAATAAACCTAAATCTAAACTAAAATAAAAAATAAAACTAAACTAAAAAATAAACCTAAACCTAAGCTAATAAAAAAAACTAAAAAAAAACCTAAACTAAAATAAATAAACCTAAAATAAATAAACTAAAATAATAAATAAAAAAATAAAAATAAACTAAATAAATAAAAATAAAAAAAATAAATAAAAAAAATAAACTAAAATAAATAAAAAATAAACTAAATAAACCTAAACCAAATTTACTTAATTTAAAATAAAATAAAAATAAACCCTAACCCTAAACCATAAACCCAAAACTAACCCTAAACCCTAAACTCTAAATCCTAAATCTACAAGCCATAAACCTAAACCCTAAAACCCTAAAACCTAAGCCCTCTACCCTAAACCTAAACCCTAAACCCTAAACCCTAAACCCTAACCCTAATCCTAACCCTAACCCTAAACCCTAAACCCTAAATAAACCCTAAACTCCTAAACCCTAAAGCTAAACCTTAAACCTAAACCTAACTAAACTAACCCTAAACCTAAACCTTAAACCCTAAACCTAAACCCTAAAACCCTAAACCCTAAACCTAAAGCTAAACTTAAACCAAACCTAAACCCTAAAACCCTAACCCCTAAATGTTAAACCCTAAATCCCAAACCTTAAAAACCTAAAAAGCAAAACCTAAACTAAATAAAACCTAACAATCAAACAAATAAATAAATTTAAACCTAAATAAAATAAAAAATCAAATCAAATAAAAAAATAAACTAAAACCTAAACCTAAACCTAAAAATAAAATAAAATAAACCAATGAAGATAAACTAAAAAAAATAAAAAACTTAAAACTAAACTAAAAAATAAAATAAACCTAAGAATAAAAATCCTAAATAAAATTAAAACTAAACCTAAAATAAAAATAAAATAAACTTAAAATAAACCTAAATAAAATAAAATAAAACTAAATAAAAACCTAAACCTAAATAAACCTAAAAATAAAACATAAAAATAAATAAAAAATAAAACCTAAACCCTAAGCCAAAAAAAAAATCTAAACCTAAAATAAAAATAAAATAAACAAAATAAAAAAAACCTAAACCTAAACTAAAATAAATAAAACCTAAACCTAAACCTAAAATAAACTAAACATAAACCTAAACTAAAAAAAAACCTAAAAGTAAACCTAAATTAAAAACCTAAAACCTAAACCTAAAAAAATAAAATAAAAACTAAACCTAAATCTAAAAAAAAAAAAATAAAACCTAAACCTAAAAAATAAAATAAAAATAAAACTCAATAAAAAATTAAACATAAACCTAAACCAAAAAAAAATAAACTAAAAAAAATAAAAAATAAACTAAAATAAAAAATAAACTAAATAAATCAAATAAAATAATAAAAAATGTTGAATATGTTTTATTCTCTATTAATAAAAAAAAAAAACCCTAAACCCTAAACTAAAACTTGAACCCTAAACCTAAAACCTAAACCTTATACCCTAAACCCTAAACCCTAAAATCTCTAAACCATGAACCCTAAACCTAAACCTAAACCCTAAAAGCCTAAAACCCTAAACCCTAAATTAAACCTAAACCTTAAACCATAAACCCTAAACCCTAAACTCTAAAAAGCTAAAAACCTTAAACTAAACTAAATAAAATATGAAAATAAAATAAATGAAAAATCTAAAACAAAAAAATAAAATACAATAAAAACATAAACTAAAACCTAAACCTAAACCTAAACCTAAAAAAGAAAATAAAATAATAAATAAAAACTAAACTAAAATAAAATAAATAAAAACCTAAACTAAACTAAAAAATTAAAAACCTAAATAAAATAAAAACTAAACCTAAAATAAAATAAATTAAAACTAAAAAAGAATCTATACCTTAACAATAAACCAAAAAATAAATAAAAAATAAAACTTAAACCCTAAAGTTAAAAAAAACCTAAACCTATACCTAAAAAAATAAATAAACTAAAAAATAAAATAAACTAAAATAAAATAAATAAAACCTAAACCTAAACCTAAAATAAAATAAAAAATAAAACTAAAATAAATATAAACTAATAAATAAAATAAAACTAAATAAATAAAATAAACCTAATTAAAAATAGATTAAATTAAAATAAATAAAAAATAAACTAAATAAACCTAAACCTTCCACTTTACTTAATTTAAAAAAAAATTAAAAAAAATAAAACACTAACCCTAAACCCTAAACCTTAAAACTAGCCCTAAACACCAAACTCTAAACCCAAAACCCTAAACCCTAAACCCTAAAACCCTAAAACTTAAACCCTAAACCCTAAATCCTAAACCCTAAACCCTAAACCCTAAACCCTAAACCCTAAAAAACTCTAAACCTAAACCCTAAATCCTAAACCTAAACCTTAAACCTAAACTTAAACCCTAAACCCTAAACTAAGCCTTAAACCCTAAACCCTAAACCCTCTCTAAACCTCAACTAACCTAAACCCTAAACCCTAAAACTAAACTAAACCCAACTTAAACCTAAACTAACTAAACCTAAAACCCTAAATTAAAACCCTACACACTAAACCTAAACCCTAAACCCTAAACCACTAAACCTAAACCCTAAAATCCTAAACCTAAACCCTAAAATCTAAAACATAAATTGAAACTAAATAATACTTAAAAATAAAATAAATAAAAACTTAAACCTAAATTAAATAAAAAATAAAATAAAATAAAATGTTAAATTAAAACATAAACCTAAACTTAAAAAGAAAATAAAATAAACAAATAAAAATAAACTAAAATAAAATAAATAAAAACCTAAACTAAATTAAAAAAAATAAAATAAACCTAAAATAAAAAAAAAATAAAATAAAATAAACCTAAAATAAAATCAAAAAAAATTAAAAAATAAAACCTAAACCTAAAAAAAAAACCCTAAACATAAAATAAAATAAAAATAAATAAAATAAAATAAACCTAAACCAAAAATAAAATAAACTAAACTAGAATAAAAACCTACCTAAACCTAAAATAAACTAAACCTAAACCTAAACTAAATAAAATAAAATAAACTAAAATAAGCATAAACCTAAACTAAAAAATAAAACCTAAAATAAACCTAAAATAAAACCTAAACCTAAAAAAATAAAATAAAAAAACTAAACCTAAACCTAAAATAAAAATAAACCTAAACCTAAAAAAAAAAAATAAAAACTCAATTAAAAAAATAAACCTAAACCTAAAAATAAAAAAATAAAAACTCAATTAAAAATAAAAACCTAAACCAAAAAATAAACTAAATAAAAAAAAAACCTAAACTAAAATAAATAAACCTAAATAAATAAAAAATAAAAATAAAATAAACTAATAAATAAAATAAACAAAATAAATAAAGAAGAATTTGAATAATTTCATTAAATAAAAAATCCTAAACCCTAAACTAAAACTAAACCTAAACCTAAACCCTAAACCCTAAACTCTAAACCCTAAACCCAAACCCTAAACCTAAACCCTAAACCCTAAACCTTAAATCCTAAACACTAAACCCTAAACCCCAACCCTAAACCCTGAACCCAAACCCTAATCCTAAACCCTAAAACCTAAACCTTAAAAAAAACCTTAAACCCTAAACACTAAAAAGCTAAAAACCCAAACCTAAACTAAATAAAACCTAAAAAATAAAATAAATAAAAAATCTAAAATAAAATAAATAAAATAAAATAAAATAAAAAACATAAACTAAAACCTAAACCTAAACCTAAACCTAAACCTAAACCTAAAAAGAAAAAAATAAAAAAGAAATACTAAACTAAAATAAAATAAATAAAAACCTAAACTAAACTAAAAATAAAAATCCTAAATAAAATAAAAACTAAACCTAAAATAAAATAAATTAAAAACTAAATAAAAACCTAAACCTAAAAGTAAAACCTAAAAATAAATAAAAATAAAACCTAAACACTAAACGTAAAAAATAAAATAAAATAAACCTAAACCTAAACTAAAATAAACTAAACTAAAAAATAAAACCTAAACCTAAACCTAAACTAAATAAAATAAAATAAACTAAAAAGACACTTAAACCTAAACTAAAAAATAAACCTAAAAATAAACTTGAAACCTAAACTTAAAAAAATAAAATAAAATCTTAAAATTAAAAAATAAAACCTAATCCAAAAAAATAAACTAAAATAAAAAATAAACCTAAATAATAAAAAATAAAATAAACTAAAATAAATAAAACTAAATATAAACCTAAACCTACTTTTTTTTTTTAAAAAAAGCTTAAATTCTAAATCATAAACCTTAAACCCTAAACCCTAAACCATAAACCCTAAAAAAACCCTTGAACCTTAAAACCTAAACCCTAACCCTAAACCCAAAACACTAAACCCTAAAAGCAAAAACCCTAAAACCCTAAACACTAAACCCTAAACCCTAAACCCTAAACCCTAAACCCTAACC
Source organism: Cymbidium sinense (assembly GCA_021442155.1). Classification (NCBI taxonomy): domain Eukaryota; kingdom Viridiplantae; phylum Streptophyta; class Magnoliopsida; order Asparagales; family Orchidaceae; genus Cymbidium; species Cymbidium sinense. The sequence continues at coordinate 4,940 of JAKCPB010001176.1, read as the reverse complement.
CTAAACCCCAAACCCTAAACTTAAACCTAAAGCAACTAAATAAATTTAAAAAAAAAACCTAAACCCTAAAACCTAATAAACCTAATAAACCTAAACCAAAAAAAAATGGGCAAAACCCGACAATAACATCACAACCGTGCTCGCCTAGATCTGGTGAGTGAAGGCGAGGCGTTATCACAAGGTGGTGGGGATCCGGAGGAGTGGATATGGAGGTAGTGGTCGGAGTAGTGGTGGTTATGGAGTCGGAAGGAGCGACGGAGGTTACAGCCATGGTGGTGGCGGAGGGAAAGATCGAGGATATGATGGTGGGTCCCGCTACTCAAGAGGGGTGGTTCTGATGGAACTGGAGAAACTGAAGAGTGGTCGATCTGATCTGCTGCATATGGAACTGTGTCTTTATTAGAGACAGTTATTGCTCTATGCATGCTCATTTTTTATCTATCACATCGGTTGTCTTAGAAAACTTGGTGTGTTATTTCCTTAATGAAATCGAAAAGAAGAAATGTTGAATCTGAATATGTTCTCTGTAAAAAAAATACCAAAAACACTAAATCATAAACTAAAACCTGAACCCTAAACCTAAAACCTGAACCCTAAACCCTAAACCCTAAAACCCTAAACCTAAACCCTAAACCCTAAAACCCTAAACCCTAAATTAAAACCTAAACCCTAAATAAATCCTAAACCCCAAACCCTAAACCCTAAACCCCAAACCTTAAACCCTAAACCCTAAACCCTAAAAAGCTAAAAATCTAAACCTATACTAAATAAAACCTAAAAAAATAAATACAAAAATTGAAACAAAAAATAAAATAAAATAAAATAAAAACATAAACTAAAACCTAAACCTAAAATAAAATAAAAATTAAATAAATAAAACCTAAACTAAACTAAAAGATAAAACCTAAATAAAAAAATAAAATAAACCTAAAATAAATTAAAATAAAACTAAATAAAACCTTAACCTAAAAAATAAACCAAAAAATAAAACATAAAAATAAATAAAAAAACTTAAACCCTAAACTAAAAAAAAAAACCTAAACCTAAAATAAAAATAAAATAAACATAAACCTAAACTAAAATAAACTAAACTAAAATAAATAAAACCTAAACCTAAACCTAAAATAAACTAATCCTAAACCTAAACCTAAACTAAATAAAATAAAACAAACTAAAATAAACATAAACCTAAACTAAAAAGTAAAAACTAAAAATAAACCTAAAATAAAAACCTAAAACCTAAATCTAAAAAAAAAACCTAAACCTAAACCTAAAAAAAAATAAAACTTAAACCTAAAAAATAAATAAAAAATAAAACTAAACTAAAAAATTAACCTAAACCTAAACCTAAACCTAAAAAGAAACTAAAATAAAAATGTAAACTATAATAAATAAACCTAAAATAAATAAACTAAACTAAATAAAAATAAAAATAAACCTAAATAAATAAACAAAACAAATATAAAATAAACTAAATAAACCTAAACTTACTAGTTTACTTAATTTAAAAAATAAAATAAAATAAAATAAATAAATAAAACCCTAACCCTAAACCCTAAACCCTAAAACTAACCCTAAACCCTAAACCTAAACCTAAACCTAAATCCCTAAACCCTAAACCCTAAAACTCTAAACCTAAACCCTAAACCCTAAACCCTAAACCCTAAACCCTAAAACCATAAACCCTAAACTTTAAACCCTATACCCTAAACCCTAAAACCTACAACCCTAAACCCCAAACTATAAACCCTAAACCCTAAACCCTAAAACCTAAAAACCTAAACCTAAACTAAATAAAACCTAAAAATAAAATAAATAAAACCTAAACCTAAATAAAATAAAATAAAAACCTAAACTAAAACCTAAACCTAAACCTAAAAATAGAATCAAATTAAAAGTAAAAATTAAACTAAAATAAAATAAATAAAAACCTAAACTAAACTAAAAAATAAAATAAACCTAAAAATAAAATACCTAAATAAAATAAAACCTAAATGTAAAATAAAATAAAGCTAAAGTAAAATAAAAATAAAATAAAGCTAACAAAAAATAAACCCTAAACATTAAATCCTAAACCTTAAAACCCCTAAACCCGAAAGCCTAAACACTAAACCCTAAACCCTAACCCTAAACCCTAAACCCTAAAACCCTGAGCTCTAAACCCTAAACCTAAACCCTAAAACTTAAACCCTAAACCCTAAAAATCTAAAAACCTAAACCTAAAATAAATAAAACCTAAACTTAAATAAAATAATAAAATAAAATAATATAAAACAAAAACTAAAACTAAAACTAACCAAACCTAAAAGAAAGTAAAAAATAAAAAAAAACTAAAATAAAATAAATAAAAACCTAAAAAACTAAAAAAAATAAAATAAACCTAAGAATAAAAAAGCTAAATAAAATAAGATAAACTAAAAATAAACCTAAACCTAAAGTAAAATGTAAAACCTAAAAATAAACCTAAAAAAAATAAAAAATAAAAACCTAAACCTAAAAAATAAAATAAAAATCTAAACCTAAACCTAAAAAAATAAAACCTAAACCTAAAATAAAATAAAATAAACTCAACTAAAATGAACCTAAACCTAAAAATAAACTAAAATTTAAAACCTAAACTAAAATAAATAAACCTATAACAATAAACTAAACTAAATAAATAAAATAAAATAAAAAAAATAAAATAAAATAAAATAAAATAAATAAAAAAAATAAACTAAATAAACTATAAACCTACACCTACCGATTACTTTTTTTAAAACCCTAAACCCTAAAAACCCTAAACCGTAAAGCCTAAACACTAAACCCTAAACCATAAACCCTAAACCCTAAACACTAAACCCTAAGAACCTAAACTTAAACTAAATAAAACCTAAAAATAAAATATATAAAAAAACTTAAGCCTAAATAAAATAAAATAAAATAAAATAAAAACTAAACTAAAACTTAAACCAAAAACTGAAACTAAAATAAAATAAACTAAAATAAAATGAATAAAACCTAAACTAAACTAAAAAATAAAATAAACCTAAGAATAAAACCTAAATAAAATAAAACTAAACGTAAAATAAAAATAAAATAAACCTAAAATAAAATAAAATAAAATAAAACTTAAACCTAAAACTAAACCTAAAAAAACCTAAAATAAATAAAAATAAATCCTAAAGTTTAAATTATAAAAAACCTAAACCAAAAAAAATAAATAAAATAAACCAATAAACTAAAATAAACTAAACTAAAATAAATAAAACCTAAACCTAAACATAAAATAAACTAAACCTAAACCTAAACCTAAACTACATATAATAAAATAAACTAAAAATAAACCTAAACCTAAACTATAAAATAAAACCTAAAAATAAACCTAAAATAAAAGCCTAAAACCTAAACCTAAGAAAATAAAATAAAACCTAAACCTAAACCTAAAATAAAAAAAAATAAAACTTAAACCTAAAAATAAAATAAAAATAAAACTCAACTAAAAAATAAACCTGAACCTAAAAAATAAACTAAATAAATCTAAAATAAATAAACTAAACTAAATAAAAATAAAAATAAAATCAACTAAAATAAATAAACAATAAACTAAATAAACCTAAACCTATCGGTTTACTTAATTTTTTTTTTAAATAGAAACACTAAATAAACTAAACCCTAAACCATAAACCCTAAATCCTAAACCTAAACCCTAAACCCTAAACCCTAAACCCTAAACCCTAAATCATAAACCATAAACCCTAAAAAACCTTAAACCCTAAACCCTAATCCTAAACCCTAAACCTAAACTTAAAGTAACTAAATAAATTAAAAAATAAACCTAAACCCTTAAACCTAATAAACCTAAACCTAAACATAAACCCTAAGATTGGGCAGAACCTTGACGATAAGAACATCATCATCAACCAGGCTCATTCTATATCTGGAGGCTAAGATGGAGGCAAGCATCATTATCAGTGGTGGGGAGGATCTAGAGGTGCTAGTGGATATGGAGGTGGTGGTCAAAGTAGTGGTGGTTATGGAGGCAGGAGAGCGATGGATGTTATAGCCGTGGTGGTGGAGGGAGAGATGGGGATATGATGGATCCGCCACTGAGAGGTGGTTCTGAAGTGAACTATACAAACTAAAGAACGATTTGATCCGCTTATAGAACTGTGTCTTTATAGTAGAGACGGTTCTAGTTATCTATGGTTTTTGATTTGCTCTATGCGTGCTCATTTTTTATCTATGTCATCGCTCATGTCTTAGAAAACTTGTGTTACTTTAGATGAAATCAAAAAGAAGAAATATTGAATCAATTTGTTCTCTTAAAAAATACCCTAAACCCTAAACAAAAAAAACCTAAACCTAAAAAAAAACCTAAACCAGAACCCTAAAACCCTAAACCCTAAACCTTAAATCCTAAACCATAAATCCTAAACCCAAAATAAAGCCCTAAGCCCTAAACTAACCCTAAACCCAAACCCTTAAAAGCTAATAGCCTAAACCTAAATAAATAAAACCTAAAAAATAAAATATAAAAAAAACCTAAACCTAAACCTAAACCTAAAATAAAATAAAATAAAAAAAAACTAAATTAAAATAAAATAATTTAAAACCTAAACTAAACTAAGAAAATAAAAAAGCCTAAATAAAATAAAAACTAAACCTAAAATAAAATAAAATAAAATCTAAATAAAAACCTAAACCTAAAAAATAAACCTAAAAATAAATATAAAATAAAATATAAGACCAAAACTATAAAAAAAACCTAAACCTAAAATAAAAATAAAATAAACCTAAACCTAAACTAAAATAAATAAAACCTAAACCTAAACCTAAAATAAACTAAACCTAAACCTAAACCAAAACTAAATAAAATAAAATAAAATAAAAGTAAACCTAAACTTAAACTAAAAAATAAAACCTAAAATAAACCTAAAACATAAACATAAGAAAATAAA
>JAKCPB010001175.1:0-60664 GCA_021442155.1 Cymbidium sinense | reverse complement strand
ATTAGTCTATTTCAGATTTACATGTCCAAAGGGGTAGTCTACCAGCCACAGGGTAGGACTATCTCACCTAAGGGTTGCCTTTCGGTGTGCAATGGCTGTGTTAAAGAAGAAAGCGTAGCAAACTTACATCTTCCAAAGCGAGGAAGAATCATTGGGGTGACTTATTGATGGTGCAACAAATCAAACCCAACTTAAAGTGACTACTAAGTGAATGTCATTGGAGACTTATGTCCTCAATAGTAGTCGATTAATTTCATTTGATGGATCCAATCGGTGCAATGGATGCAGAAGGGCTATGTCGGCCCTCTCAATTCGATCCAAAGTGGTAGTCTATCGCCGAAAGGTAAGACTATCCAACCTAAGGGGTGTCTTTCAGTGTGAAATGGATGTACCATGAAGAAAGCATAGCAGACTTACATCTTTGTAAGCAGGGACCAGCCACTAGGGTGACCTATTGATGTATAATAGATCGAACCATGACCTAGGGCTGCCCGTCAATCTGCAATGGTCGTGCTAAAAATAATGCATAGCAGACTTACATCTTAGAAAGTGAGAATGACCATCGGGGTAACCTGTTGGTGGAAAAAATGGATTGAGTCGACCTAAGGCTGAGAGTGTCATGGGGACTTATCTTAACTCAAGAGAGTCAAGCGATTCCTATAGGGAGTTTTCTTGACACTGCGCTTGTCAACCTCACTTTTGGGTGAGTTCTCAACTTCCACATCATAGATCTAGGACTCTTGTAGACACTAAGAGCCCCTTAGTCTTAAGACACTTCTAGTGATTAGGTGAACACTTAACCTAAGCCTATAGACTTAGAAGGGTTAGCCATAGGAATAGGTTATGCCTTAGTGAGTTAGGAAGACTTACTTAACCTATAGCCTAAACCCAATCCATGCTTTCCTCCTCAAACCAAACCTCAAATCCAACTCAAATACTAAATCTAAATCTAAATTCCAAACCAAATGATTGAAACCCATAATCAAATCCAAAAAATCAAAACCCTTCTTAAGCCCTTTGATTTCATCTTATGGACTTAACCAAATTAAAATCAATCCAAATTCAATTGACTTTCTCCAAGATCAATTCAATCGCTCAATCATTTACCAAATCCAAATCCAAATTCCAAACCAAATGATTAGAACCCATAATCAAATCCAAAATCAAAATCCTCCTTAAAGCTTTATGGTGGAATTCCATAAACCTAGCCAAATCTCCTCCCAATTCAACCCAAAATTGATTAATCTCTTCATGAATCATTTGTATCTTCATTTATACTCACAAACATAAATAAGATATAAACTCAAATATCCAAAACTAAATCAAACCAAGCCAAATCGTCTCCTTAGCCCAATGGACCTATCTCCATAAGCTTAGCCAAATCTAATACAAATCAACCAAAAATCAATTGGTTTCTTTATAAACTTATTACTCCTTCATTTATACTCATAAATATAAATGAAACTCACCTTCCAATGACCAAAAATAAATCAAACTAAATTAATTCCCTACTTAAGCCCTTTTGACCTACATCCTTAAGCATGGTCAAATTTGCTTCCAAACCACTCCAAACTCAAATGATTTTCTCATGAATCATTTATATCTCCATTTATATTCCCAAATATAAGTGAGATATAAATTCAAATATCCATAACCAAAATCAAATCAAAATCCAATTTATACCCTTTAATCCAATTTCTTGGACTTAATCAAATTCTATCCAAATCAAGTCAAAACTAATGGATTTTCTCTTTAATAAATCATTCCTTCAATCATCTATCCAAATATAAATGAAAACTACAATCATCAAGTCAAAATCAAAATCACTCAAGTTAAATCCAACCATTTGACTTGATAGGTTCAAATGATGAAACTCATTTGAACTCAAACCATTTGCATTTGAATCTATATGTCAATCTCTAATCCATATATAAACTCAACAAAATCAAACCAACTAAACTGGACTAGCTCACTTGACCCAAAGTGGCCAATTTGACCTACATGAACCAAAATCCAATTCAATTCAAATCAAAGTGAATTAAGCCAATCCAAACTTCATGTCATGATTGTTGATCATCCTAGTTTAATCAGTTATCATAAATTGGGTCAAACCAAGTTAACCAAGCCCGTTGAGTAAGTCAACCCATTAACCCATATGAACCCAAACTCCAACCTAAACCAAATTGATTGCAACCAATAGCTCAAGTTCATTTCAAATTGATTATTGAACTTGACCAAAGCCATAATTGAGCCCAATTCGACTAGTTGGTCAACCTAACCCAACTTAGCCCAAAGTGACCTAATGGATCAAATTGGACAAAATCCAAATGAAATCAAAATTGATTCTAACCAAAGCCTACAATCATTTTAAATTAACCAATTGAACTTTAACCAACACCCAACCCAAGCCAATTTGGCCAATTTTGTCAAATTGGTCAACTTGACCCATTTGACCTATATGAATCTAAAAGAGCCAAAATCAAATCCAAAGCAAATTGAACCAAACTAATGACACCAATACACTCCAAATGGTCATTTGAACTTGACCCAACCCTTGGTTTGACCTAATTTGACTAATTGGTAAACTTGACCCAATCTAATTTGACCTAAATAGGTCAAATTAAATAAATCAAACCAAATGAACTCCAAATCACTTGAAATTTGGGCTAACCCACTTTTGACTCATCTCAAATCTGTCCAAATCAAATCCATTGCCAAATGACCAAGATACCCTTAGGCTAAGGGCATCACATGAAAAAAATCACTTGGGGGAATGGTCATTTCTTTTCCTTAGCCACTTGGCACCCATCCATTGGTCCACTTAGGCACCAGGACACTAGTTAACTAGACCCAAGGGTGGTTGGGTTGACCATTACTCATGGAGAGGTAAAATCACCTCTCCATTCCTATTGGAATACTTGGAAAGTAGAAACCACTACTCCCATGATATCCACTCTTACACCTCCTCCACTCAAGTGAAGCCATCTAAGGTGATTCCCATCAAATTGAGCTCCTCATGATAGCCATTTGATTAAAATGGCCAAATGAGACTAATATGATCTAAGGAATGAGGGGTATACCCCTCTTTCTCACTCAAATCTAGAGAAACACTTGATTCCCTCAGCGAGATGCATCCTAGAGTGATTTCCAAGGTTTCTTGAGTTTCCCAACTCTTCCTCTATCGCTTTATAGAAAACCAAAATAGGCGAGCCCCAAAACGATTGCCATTTGTTCAAACCTCCATCAAAGTGCAATTAACTTTGCATTCACCATCCTTGGAGACAGACGAGTGAGAATGAATCATCCCCCAAGCTTCTCTGATGATCGAAGGGTGGAGTTCAATCGAAGCTGACAACTTCCATCTTATGCCTTGGCCTTCTGAGCAATCTACCTCAAATTAAAGCTTGTGTTGCTCAACAGGGCTTCATTTCTACTAAATGAAGCTTCTTCAATCATTGAACTCTGGTCCAAAGCTCCGTGAGGTATGCATTGAAACTAAACTTTAGCTTAAAATGGCTTAGAGCTTTTTGAAGAAAAGTTACATGTCATGAGATTTCCACTGTTAGATCTCTTTGTTTTGCTTCCCTTATAGTGAGGGATCAATTTAATCTCCATTTGAGCTTAGGTGAGCTTAGATCGAGAAAAGAATGATAGACGGTCTCTGCCTCTTGTCGCTTGGGAGGAGACAAATCACAGACCATCCATTCCGCATGATCGGAATGGATGGTCTTGATCAAACCACTCTAGATCAGTTGAATTAATCCTACTCAACTGTGAGTTTGATCGTGGACATTCGATCTTAGATCGGACAACACACAAGAAAGTGCATCCCCCTCCGGCTGACTCAGCCGTGTGATGTGACAAATTAAATAACCAATCCCGTGGCACCACATGGAAAGCACTTCGCGTTAACGCATGCCACATGGCACCAAATGGGATTAGGGCTTTAATTAGGGTTAATTAATCCTTTTTTAATGTTGAAACTTCCAAAATTCATAATTAATTATAGAAAAATTCAAAAAATGCAAATGAGGGCTCATTTTAAAGATATTTCAGAGAGGAATCCATTAAAGTTATTGTTAATTAATTTTGAATAATAATTTCGGAATAATTCAGGTTTAATTATAAATTTAATTACCTTAATTACTCTTTAATTAATCATCCAATTGATTTCAAACTTTTTGAGGATGTTTAGAGGGATAACCTCTGCCTCCTCTATATTTCTTGGAATTTATTTGTTGCTTAATTTTTTAAATTGATTGATTAAGCCCTAATTATCTTCTTAACTTAAATAATTGTAATTAAGTATATGAATAGTAATTAATTAATTATTTAGACTACTTAATTACTATTGAATAGCAAAGAGGCTTAGGGAATGAGATTAAGGCTTCTCCCCTAATCCTTTCCCTAATTTTGCCTCTCTTTTTAACCAAAAAACATGCTAATTAATGATTAAATAATAAATCAATGACTTAGTTGGCTAAATTAAAACACAAATTATATGAATTTAAGCTTGATTAAATGGATAACTTATGGAATTAGGTTGTGACTTCTTTTCTAAAATTTTTCCCTTAAGTCCATCTCATTTTCAAAGATAATCAAAAGTTAAAGATTAAGAAAGAGAAAAATGAATTAATGGATTAATCCTTTGATCAATTAAATAAAAATTTTAATTAAATCTAATTTCTCTAATTAATCCTTGGGTAGTACTTTGGGTGTTCAACAACCTAAAGAGAACTAATGAAATTGGTTAGCTCACATGTGTGAGAAAATCATAAAAGTAATTAAGTGTGTTCCTTAAGCTTAATTAATTAATGCTTATGAGCTAATTGCATTAGGCCCCTTTCATTTCATAGAGCATTCCTATGTTTCAATTTATTTGCATATCATATTAACTCATAATTATTTAATTAATTACCTTAAGGTAACGTAGATAAGGGTTTAATTAATTGATTTAATCCATGCTTAATTTAACCTATTCATAAAGTCAACCTAATTGCTTTTCATTAAATCAAATTAATTCACACATGGGGATGTTATTAAGATTAACAAATCTTTCTCACATTTCTTAAATCAAATCAAACATGAAAAATGGCATTAAAGAACTTTGGTTTGTTTTAAATGATCTTGTTTAATATGATTGTCCTTAGGAATTAATTGGAATGAAATTATGTGCTTATGTTCTTTTATTTCTCTATAATTATATTAAATGTTATATGCCACTTGTAATCATGCATTCATGTTTTCCAAAAATTAATTAAATAAAATGACTTTTTTTAACTCAAGTTGCATGTCTTTACTTAAATTAAAAATATGTGTGGCTATTATCACTATTAAATAGAAAATTATTTTTTAAAGTATATAAATCAACTATAACACATAGAGTAATGATAATTATGAGTATTTATAAGCTTGTATTACAACTTAGAACATGTGATATGAAATTCTCTTTTCTTTAATCTTCATGAATTCACATTAGGATACGAATATTAACAAGTGTATTGTTCATTTGAAAAGGACACAACAATTGCTTGGGTTTATTCTTATGTATACCCATGTTAGAATTTAGATAAAATTTTAGCTCACATGCATAAATAAATCAAAATACAATTCTTGCATGGTTTACAATCTTATAGCTCATGAGTATTTAAGAATAGGCATATCTAGTCACACGGATGCAGGCTTTTAAGTAGCCCCAAGGAGGTTGCTACCTCATTCTTTTGGTCAAACAATGATGAATTACTTGCTTATAACTTTTATACACTTATGTGTGCATTTAGCTAATAAGTGAAAACCTCACCTTCTTCCATATGCATAATTCAAAACAAAAATACAATTTTTGCATGATTTACATTCTTATAGTTGTTAATACATCCACATGTATTTAAGAATAATGGGAAGATCTAGTCTGGACACCCAGGGATGCAAGGCTTCAAGTAACCCCAAGGAGGTTCCTACCTCATTCTCCTGGTCAAACAATGGCGAACTACTTGCTTAGAACTTTAATTCATTTGAATGTGTATTTAGCTAATGAATGAGAATCCTCTTCTTCAATAAAAAAATCATTCACGCATCTTACATTTAAGTGTGCCAAAACCATATTGTATGCAAAAATAAGTTTAGGACTTAATCATATGCATGCTACATATGATGGAAAGAAATGAACAAATATGTGTTATGTGATAGTAATTAACTCCAATTAATCTTAAGATGCCTTTCTTATTGAATGAGATTATTTAAAGTGAAGCTAAACTTAGGATTAATTAAAATATGTAATAGGCCATTCATTAAAGAGAATTGATTAATTAATATGTTTTAGATGTGGCTTAAGGTAAGGATAAAGAAGGGTGATCCTCTCTTCTTCTTTTTTTCTCTTTATAACACTTTGTTGTTAAGTGTAAACCAAGTGAAACAAAAGAAAACATTAAGTAAAACTTACAAATCATTTAAGCCACTTAAAGTGAAATCATCTTTTATAATTAAATCCTTTCTCCGGTAGAAAAGTATAATAAATCCTAGTTAAGGCATACCACACAAGCCTTAATACACACACCTTAGATTAAGTCACCACTTTTAGCCTTATGTTAGGGTGGTGCATGATTGTTGACCTCACTTTTGGAGTAAGTTCTCAAATTCTCATCATAGATCTAATACCCTTATAGAAACTAAGAGCTCCTTAGTCTTAAGACACTTCTAATAAGGTGAACACTTGCTTAAATACTTAGAAAGTAGCCATAGGAATAGGTTATGCCTTTGGGACTTAGGAAAACTTTCCTACCCTATGGCCTAAACCCAACCCATGCTTTCTTTCTCAAACAAAACCTCAAATTCAAATATCAATTCCAAATCCAAATCATAAATCAAATTTCCATCCAAATGATTGAAGCCCTTGATCAAACCCTTCCTAAGCCCTTTGATTTCATCATAGGGACTTAGCCTTAACCAAATTCAAATCAACCCCAATTCAACTGATTTTCTCAAATATCAATTTAATCTCAAATTAAATATCAAATCATAAATCAATTCTAAACCAAACAAATCAATTCAAATTAAATCCAAGACCAAATTTCTCCCATAAGTCTTATGAACCACTCTCATAAGCTTAGTCAAATATCAATCCAAACTATCCCAAACTCAATTGATTTTTTTAAAATCAATTGTTCCTTCATTTATATTCACAAATATAAATGAAATCCATCCTCCAATGACCAAAATCAAATCAAAGTAAACAAGTTTCTTTTCTTAGCCCTTCTGACCTACACCCATAGGTTTGGTCAAATTTGCTTCCAAATCACTCCAAACTCAAGTGATTTTCTTCTGAAATATTTATATTTGCATTTATTTTCCCAAATATAAATGAAATATAAATCCAAATAGCCAAAACCAAACCAAATCAAATCAAATTTTCAAGTTTAGCCAATTGCTTGAACTTGGCTAAATGATACCCAAATCAATTCAAATCTCATGAATTTCTTCATGATTCAATCATTGTACCAAATATAAACATAAACTACAATCACCAAGCCAAAATCAAGCTAACCCAAGTCAAACCCAAGTTAGCCCTTTTGACTTGAAATTGTCATATGAACCAAAATCCATATGGCTTCAAGCCATTTGCAATTAAATTTATATTTCCATCTCAATTGATTTATATTTACATATCAATACAACTAAACTTGTATGAAGCCATGATCAAGCCAATTGACCTTTTTGAGCCAAGTTCTACTACAACTCAAATTGGATTGAACTAAACCCATCCAAATCTCTTATCATGATTAACAATCATCCTATGTTAATCAATTGTCATAAATTGGGTCAAACCAAGTCAACCTAGCTCATTGACCAAGTCAACCCTTTAACCCATATGAACAGCTAAAATTTTAACCTAAACCAAATTGATTGCAACCAATGGCTCAAGTTCATTCCAAATTGATTATTGAACTTGACCAAAGCCTTAATTGAGCCCAATTTGACAAATTGGTCAACTTAACCCAACTTAGCCCAAATTGACCTTAAGGGTCAAATCAACCTAAAACCCAATCAAATCCAAATTGAACTTAACCAAAGACTACAATATATTCTAAATGACCAACCAAACCCAAACCAAGCCATGATTCAAACTAATTTAGTCAATTAGGTTAAATTGGTCAACTTAGCCCAAATTGACCTAAAGGATCAACTTAGCAAAAATCCAAATTAAATCCAAATTGATTTAAACTAAAGCCTACAATCATTTTCAATTAACCAATTGAACTTGAACCAACACCAACCCAAGCCAATTTGGCCAATTTGGTCAAATTGGTCAACTTGACCCATTTGACTTATATGAATCCAAAAGAGCCAAAATCAAATCCAAAGAAAATTGAACCAAACCAATGACACAATACACTCTAAATAGTCATGTGACCCAACCATTGGTTTCTATCCAATTTGAAATTGGTCAACTTGACCCAATTTGACTTAAATAGGTCAAATCAAGAAAAATCAAATCAAATAAACTCGAAACCACTTGAAATTTGGCCTAACCCACTTTTTACCCATTTCAAATATGCCCAAATCAAACCCATAACCAAATGACCACTTTTCCTTTGGGTCTAGGGCATCCCATGAGATAGGACACTAGCATTTTTGGTTAATTCCTCCCCTTGGCCACTTGGCACCCATTCATAGGTCCACTTAGGCACCAAGGATTGTGGTTGACCTGACCTAAGGATGGTTGGGTTAGCCATGACTCATAGAGAGGTGAAATCACACCCACCACTCCCATGACAGCCACCTCCCACCCTTCCTCCACTCATGAGATGCCAAGTGGAAGGATTTTTTGTCGAAACTGAGCTCCCCATGTTGACCATTTGATCAAAAAACCAAAACCATCATCATCGTCCAAGCTAAGGAAAGAGGGGGTATACCCCCCTCATTCTCAACTCTGGCACTCGATTCAACCCTAGCGAGAGAGAGATCTGAGCTTCCCCTTGCATTTTTCGAGCTCCCCAAATTCCCCATTCTCACTTTTTATGTCAAACCAAAATAAGGGAGCAAACTAGGGATTACCATTTTCCCATTTTGCAACCAAAGTGTAATTAATTTGGTACACACCATCCTTGGACCTAGATGAGCTCAAATGAATCATTTCCCAAGCTTCCCAACAGTCGGAGGGTGGAGTTCAATGAAGGCCGATTGCTTATGTGCCATAAGTTGGTCTTCCGAGAAAACCATACCAAATCAAAGCTCTTGTAGCTCAACAGGGCTTCATTTCTACAAAACGAAGCTTGCACAATCGTTGATACTGCCGATCATAAGCTCCGGTGAGGTATGCCATTAAAACCAATCCTTAGCTCAAAAATGGTTGGTCTTTATGAAGGAAACTTGCACCTCATGCGATCTCCACCATTGGATGTGTTTGTTTTGCTTACCCAAAGGTGTATGATAAATTTGATTTCCATCGAGAGTGAGCTTCGGATCAAGCAATGTCGATGGGATATCCATTTCTGCTTCGGAAGGACATAGATCATGGACCATCCATTTCACATGATCAAAATGGGAAATCTTAATCTGATCAAGCATAGAACCCCTCTTTTCTCCTATGGAATCATGCATTTAATCGTGGTCATCCGATCTTAGATCAAACAGCCCATGGAAAAGCGTGTTTCACCGTAGTTTGCATCAACATTCGACGTGACAAATTAAATAACCAATCCTATGATACCACATGGAAAGCACACTGCCTTAGCAGCAACATGGCACTGATGGGATTAAGGGGTTAATTAGGTTAATTAATCTATTTTTAAACATAAAACTTCCAAAATTCAAAACTAATTATAAAAAAATCCAAAAAATATAAATGAGGGCTCATTTTAAAGATATTGTAGAGTATAATCCACTAAAATTATTATTAATTAATTTTAATAGTAATTTTAGCTTAATTTAAGATTTAATTAAAATTTTAATTAATTACTCTCGATTAATTATCCAATTAATTTCAAACTTTCTAGAGATGTTTAGGGGGATGACCTCTGCCTCCTCTATTTTTCTTGGGATTTGTTGAATAATTAATTAGGGAAATCAATGGATTAAGCCTTAATTACTCTCCTATCTTAATTAATGATAATTAAGCAAATTAATAGTAAATTAATCAATCTAAGGTTATTAACCTCATTGTGGTGATGAAGCTTAGGAAAATGGATTGGGACCCCCTCTTCCAATCATTTCCTTAAGTCTTCTCAATTCCCTCTTAAATAATTAATTAAAACCCATTAATTAATTAATTAACAAAATCAATCAAAATTAAAATCATTCTTGAACTTTAATTAACTAATTGAAAGGAATTAGGGATTGAGGCTTAGGCTCTCTTCATTGTCTCTTTCCATAAGTCCATTTCATATTATTGATTAAGGATAATTAAGATTTAATTAGATAATTAATGAACTTACTTAATTTGATTGAATCTACTTCTCTAATTTACTCTTAGGTAGCTATTTGGGTGTTCAATAACCTAAAGAGATAGCTAATGAAATTATGGTTAGTTCACATGTGTGAGGAAACCATAAGAGTAATTAAGTGAGCTCCTTAAGCTTAATTAATTAATAATTATGTGATAATTGCATTAGGCCTTTCATTTCATAGGAGCATTGCAATTTACTTTCAATGTGGTTGCATATCATATTAGCTCATAATTATTTAATAGATTACCTTAAGGTGACATAGGTTAAGGTTAATTAATTGATTTAATGCATGCTTAACTTAATCAATCCATAAAATCAACCTAATTTATTTTTATTGAATCAAATTAACTCACACATATGGGAATGGGATTAGGACCAGCAAACCTCTTTCACACTTCATAAATCAAATCAAATATGAAATTAAAAAATTTCTTTAACAAACTTTGGTTTATTTTAAATAAGCTTGTCTAATGTGATTGTCCTTAGGAATTAGTTGGATTGAATGAAATTGCATGCTTGTGTTTCTTTATTTCTTTCAATCATATAAAAAAAATGTTGTATGCCACTTGTAATCATGCATTCATTCTTTTCAAAAATTAATTAAGTTAGAAATGATTTCCTTTATGCCAACTTGCATGTGTTGACTTAATTAAGAATATCTGTGGCTATTATCACTACTAAATATCAAACATATTTTCAAATACTTCTTAATGAATAAGAATATGTGTTGTGGTTATAGTTATATATATATATATATATATATATATATATATATATATATATATATATATATATATATATATATATATAAAGTGCATGTGAATATAAACTTAGTGTATGAGTGAAGTTTCTTTCTTATATTCATATGTTGATTTACATAAGTAAGAATGTTAGCGGGTATATTAGTCTTGACATCCTAGGGACACACAACTTTAAGTAGCCCTAAGAAGGTTCCTACCTCACTCCCTTGTTGTAGAACAATGGTAGCATTACACTTGATTTCATTATTATGCATTTTTTGACATTAGAATTTAGATGGATCTTTAACTCATTTACATAGATAAATCAATCAAATTGAATCCAACTTTTGTATAATTTTAATTTCTATAGTTAATTGCACATTCATATATATATATATATATATATATATATATATATATATATATATATATATATATATATATATATATATATAAGAGTAGTGTGTATATTAGTCTTCACATCCCAGGGACACACATCTTTAAGTAACCCTAAGGAGGTTCCTTCCTCACTCCCTTAGTGCAGAATAATGGCATCATTACCTACAAAATTTTTATATATGTGTATGTATAGTGGATGAAAACCATAATTTAATCAAATCAAACTATACTTTTGCATAGCTTACTATTCTTATAGTTGTTTATACATCCATATGTATTTAAGAATAGTGAGTATATTAGTCTAGACATTCCAGGGATGCACGACTTTAAGTAGGTCCAAGGAGGTTCTTACCTCATTCCCCTAGTGCAGATCAATGGTGACGTACTTACTTAAAGCTTTTATACATTTGAATGTGTATTTAACTAATGATGAAAATCTCTCATTTTATTAAAAAAAGGACATGCATTCATATTTTGTTCAAGTGGTTGGATTGATTAGTCATATGATTTGAAGTTCTTTTCTTATGCTTTTGTTTAAGAATTTAGATAGAGCTTTAAAATAATGTGACAAAATAATTCAACCAATTGAAATATCAATTCCAAATATATTTTCTTACATTAATCATTCAAGTATGCTAAACTAAAATTGCTTGCATGTATAGGTATGTTTAGGACTTAACCATATGAATGCTATATATAATGGAAAGAAATAAACAAACATGTGTTATGTAATAGTAATTCATTCCAATTAATCTTAAGATGCCTTTCTTATTGAATGAGTTTATTTAAAATAAACCTAAACTTAGGGTTAATTTGAAATATATATTAAGCCATTTACTAAAGAGGGTTGTTTAATTAATTGGCTTTAGAAATGACTTAAGGTAGGGATAAAAGGGAGTGATCCTCTCTTTCCTTCTCTTTATAACACTTAGTTATTTAGTGTAAGTCAAATGAAACAAAAGAAAACATTAATTAAAACTCACAAATTAATTAAACCACTTAAAGTGAAACCACGCTTCATAATCAAATTTCTTCATACATAGAAAACTTTAACTCCAAAGCCTAGTTAGGACATAGCACACATGCCTTAATACACACACATTAGATCAAGTCACCACTTCTAGTCTTATGTTAGGGTGGTGCATGGTTTGATGAATGTTTGGTTTTATGATGTATTATTTTAGACTGGATGTCAGGGTGTATGTTTTGTAGATTGGATGTTAGGCTGCTATTAGCCTAATTATGTCATTTGCAGAGGATTATGCTTAAGGGGCTGCTTAAAAATAAATATAAATGCTCTATTTTGTAGGTTGCTTAAGCCCCTAAGCATAATCTAAGTTAGGATAGGCGGGCTTGGTTACCCATGTGTAGGGTGCTAAGTCCAAATTATAAATATAATTACTTGGGTGGAATGTATGTTTAGCTAACCTTCATTTTACAAGTGTAGTTAGATTTACTCTTTCCATTTAAATGTAATTTTGCAATTAGTAATTAGGATTAGTGTTATGGTGGGATGAGGATAAGCATTGGCAAGAAGGTTTTGTCCTGAGAGGCCATGTGATGCCTTTGAAGTGGAGGAAATTAAATCAACTAGAGATATGAGAAATGAAGGAGACATGAAGAAGAATTAAGATGAAGACCCCCATAGCATGTATTCATCCTTAATTGTAATTATTCTTTTTTGGGTTGTATAAGGGTAGAGCTCGGCTACCCATTTTTCTTTTGGGTTGTACGGCGGTACCCGACCACACCAACCTTCTATTCTTTTGTGCTAGCTTTATAAATTGTTTGATTATTTATTTATATTGCACATGAGAAATTGCATGCCTCTTATAGTTTCTTTCTATATTTATGCTTTAATGTGTGGCCTGGATGCGAATAGGCTCTTAGGGAAAAAATAAATTTTTTACTCAACTATAACTCATAACTAAAATTTTTTTAGAACTCATAACCTCACCATAAAGCCTAAGCATTAAATCAAAATAATTAAAAGATTTAGCAACCCCTTAGTTGAATGTTGTATGGCTAATATCATACATGTATCTTTTACCACTCATGTAAAATGAGGGCCCCCATTCTTACATGCATGGGAACTGCTTGACCTATGAAAGCAACTCCTACTAATAGGGCTTCACCCTCTTCCTTCTTGATTTGGCCCATAACTTACTTCATCATGCATTTAAGCATATAAAAATCCTATGGCCTATGTCAAAATGAAGTGTCAAATACAAATAAATTTTGAAAAGATTTGTATTAAACTAAGTCATTACTCATACCACTCATTCTCTAGTCTCCTTAGGGAGTGGGTTTAAGGACTTTAGTCTCTTTCAAAATAATAATAACCTAACTATCTTACAAAATATAAGATCTATCTGCATGGTTTAAATGCATAGGAGGAGTTAGCTGGCTGCCACTCCAGGTGGTTCTAAGCCCAACAATCAAGTGATTTATGCTCTCTTGTGATGGTAAACCATATACCTATCTCGTCTTAGATTTAGGGCGTGCTTTGGCTTATACCAAAGCTCCCTAGATTTAGGATCTGAGGTAGATATTTCCTTCAAGCTACAAGCATAAATCCACACCTCTTAAGCATTCCCATAATATTTTGTTGTGAGATTATAAGTCCTAGTTTTCTAATAAAATGTCAACTTTAATAAAATCAATCCTCTAAATTTCAAATATATAAAGCCCAATCATAGGATATGTTAGAATGCTCACTAGGTTTCCTAGTATCATGAGCATTCCCTACTCATCTCCATTTAGCTTTGATAATAAGTCTCTCCTTTTTTATCTATTATAATTGATCTTCCAAACATAGCTAATTTATTGATAGTCCTATCTTTGAAATCTTTGGAGACAACAATTGCCTATCAATAATATTCTTAAGGAACTCACCTTTGTTATGATGTAATTAACTATGGGGGCTAGCCCCCATAGGGAACTTTAGAACTTGGTTTAAATAAACCCTACTTTATTCATCCATGTAAATTAGGAGAGAAATCTCTGGTATATTTGAAGACCCACCATGCCATAGGAGTCCTTATTAGGTGATTAGGTCCATTATTAGGTGGTGATTTCTATCTTTCAAGATAGTTCACCATTCCTTGATGTTATACCTGATCATCTCAATAAGTACACCCACAGATCTATGTGGTATCCCCCATGCACATAATCAAAAAAAACATATATCCCTATTGAAGCCAAATATACACCTAACATTGGTGATAACGCTTGGCTACATCCATGCAAAGAATAAAGCTAGGCAATGTTTCTCAATGGGTGGATATTTGGCTTCAGGAGGGATTAGATGATATGATAGTAGAGTGTTCTTTTCCTTTAGTCATTGGCTTGGGCCAACAAAGTGCTAAAATAGTCATCTAATGTAGCATTGTAGAGGATGAGATGCTCTTTGGAGAAAGTGTGATAACATAGGCATCAGGTAATGCTTGATGTATTCAAAGGCATGCTGATACTTATCATCCCACTTAAACTTGGCATCCTTTTTCATAAGTGCTGAAAATGGCTGGCAGCTTCCTCATAGATTGTATATGAAGCATCTTAAATACAACAATGGCCTTGAAATGGTCTGAGTTGAGAATTTTATGAGGTAGCATTTATAGTATAATTTTGATCTTCTCCAGATTGATCTCGATTCCCTAGTGTCCGACAACAAACCCAAGGAACTTCCTTGAAGCTACTCTGAATGCACACTTCAAGGGGTTCATTTTCAGGTAAAATTATCTTAACCGTTCAAAAACTACTCACAAGTCAAAGAGGTGGTCATCTTTTTCTTTACTTTTGACAATGAGATCATCGAAATAACACTCGACTTGATGATGAATGAGTTCACTGAAGATTCAAGTCATAGCCCACTAATATGTAGCACCGACATATTTAAGACCGAAATTCATGACCTTATAGTAACAAATTTCGATCGAGGTTCAAAAAGCAATATTTTTCTCATCTTCATGGGCAATCTTAATTTGATTGTAGCCAGATGAGCCATCCATGAAAGAGAAGACTACATGACATGAAGCAATGTTCACCATCACTCGGGATTGGTAGTGGAGTTTCATCTTTTGGACATGCCTTATTTAAGTCCCTAAAGTTGACACATTACAAATTTTGTCTTCTTTTAACTAGGGACGAACTACCAAGTAGGTATTTTTCTTTTTTTGATGAAACATCGATCAATTTCTTGACTTGGGAAATGGGTTACAGGAGGTATGCTGGCTATGATGGCCTTGATGTTTCCCTCTCTATCTTCTTTTGGCTGGTAGCACTATATGTAATTGTAACCCTTCTTCTGCAGTTTGGATGCTTACATATAGTGTTGCTCCTGAATGATTATGTGAGCAGCCTTTTCTTTACTTTGCTCCTTTTCTTTTCTTTTTTTCTTGCTTAATTGTACTCATCCTTTCATTAGCATGTTGCGAAATTCTTTTTTTAGGTTGGGAGAGTCTTGCGTGGATCTTCTTTGGTATCGGAAGGACCAAATGAAGGTTATTGCTTACTTACACTAATCTTTTGCTATTATTTGGTTTATCTTTTGCTTCTTTCTTATATTATTATAATAGTTAGGGGATTTATCTCTTTAGGATTTATTCTAGCTCTTTGAGCATTAGTTTAGAGATTTATCCATTTAAGGACTTTGTACTTTTCTTTGTAGCAATAAAATTTCCTTAATTTATCTTAAAAAACCCTAAAACTGACCCTAAACCCTAAACCCTAAACCCTAAAACACTAAACTAGAAACCATAAAACCTTAAACCCTAAACCCTAAACCCTAAAAGCCTCAACCCTAAACCCTAAACCTCAAACCCTAAACCTTAAACCCTAAACCCTAAACCTAATACTGATCCTGACACTAAACCACAACTTAAAACTAACTAAATAAAATCTAAAAATCTAAACCTAAATAAAATAATAATAAAATAAAATAAAGCCTAAAGCTAAAACCTGAACCTACCTAAAGTATACTCAAACTAAATAAAATAAAATAAACTAAAATATACTGCACAAACTAAATATAAAACCTAAAATACTAGATAAAACTTAAAACTTAAAACCTAAAACAAATAAATAATACATCTAACCTAAACTTAAAAATAAAAAATTAAACACAAAAATGTGATAAAAAAATGAAACTAAATAATAATAAGCCAAACCAAAGACAAAACTAAACCTAAAAATAAAATCTAAAGATAAAAGGTAAATTAAAATAATTGGCCTAAAATAAAATAAACTAAACTAAATAAAATAAATAAATAAATAAATTTAAAATAAATAAAATAAATATAAACTAAACTCAGGTTTGCTTAATTTAAAATAAATATAAAACCACCTACCCTACCCTAAACCCTAAATCCTAAATCCTACACTACCCAACACACCCTACCCTAAACTGGCACCCACACCCTGGGTTCTAAACTAAACCATCACCACACAAAAGTTAAAGCCTAAACTAAAACCTTAAACCTAAACCTAAATAAAATAAATAAAATAAATACCTAAGCTGACCTAAACCTCAAATGTAAATCACAGATAAAATAAAATAAAATAATAACTAAACAATATAAATAAATAAAACCTAAATGACTAAAAAATAAAATAAACTTAAAATAAAAAACCTAAATAATAAAATTAAATGTGATAAAATAAAATAAACCTAAAATAAAATAAAGTAAAGACTATAAAATAAACTTAAAATTAAAATCTAAAATAAATAAATAAAACCTAAAGCTGACTAAAACAACTAAACATAAAAAAAAATAAAATGAACCTAAACCTAAACTAAAATAAACTACACTAAAATGGCAGAAACAATGAGCCCAACCCAGGCCACAAGCTAGCAAACCCTAAACCAAAACAAACCCAAGCCATAAACCTACAAAAGCCAAAATGAGCTACTAAACAAAATCTAAAATATAAAATAAAATAAATAAACCTAAATATAAATAAGATAAAATAAGATAAAATAAAACCTAAACTAAATAAACTAAACCTAAAATATAAAAAATAAAATAATAAAACTAAACTAAATAAAATAAAATAAAACCAAAACTAAAATAAAAAATAAACCTAAGAAAACCTAAAATAAAATAAACCTAAAACAAAATAAAATAAAACTAAATAAAACCTAAACTTATGAAATAAACATAGAAAAACCTAAAAATATATAGAAAATAAAACCTAAACCCTAAACCTAAACTAAAATAAATTAAACTAAAATAAATAAAACCTAAACCTAAACATAAAATAAACTAAAAATTAAAATAAACAAAAATAAACCTAAATGAAAAATTAAACCTAAAATAATCCTAAATAAAACCTAAACCTAAATCTAAAAAATCCTAAACCCTTTAAAATAAAACATAAACCTAAAATTATAATAAAAAGATAAACTAAAAATAAACCTAAACTTAAAATAATCTAAAGAAAAACCTAAACTAAAATAAATAAATACTAAATAAACATAAAATAAACCTAAATAAAATAAAGAGCTAAAATAAATAAAATAAACCAAATTAACTAAACCTATTTTTAATTTTTTAAAACAAATAGTTAAGAAAATGAAAAAAAATTCTAACCCTAAACCTAAATCTAAACCTTCAACCCTAAACCAAAAAGAATAAACTAAACCTAAACTAAAATAAATTATCTTACTTAAACCCTAAAAGCTAAACTAACCCTAAACCCTAAAAAACTAAAAAGCTAAACTAAAATAATAAAACTAAAACTAAAATAAATAAATAAACTAAACATAAATAAAAAAAATAAGATAAAATGAAATCTAAACCAAAACCTAAAAATATAATAAAATAAAACTAAATTAAATAAAATAAATAAAACTTAAACTAAACTAAAAAATAAAATAAACCTAATGGTAATTAATCTAAAATAAATAAAAACTATTTAAAACCTAAACCTAAAAAATAAACCTAAATAAAACCTAAAATAAATAAAAAAACCTACCCAAAATTAAAATAAAACTGAACTAATAAAAAATAAAATACAAACTAAAAATAAATCTAACTAAAATGCTATACTAAAACCCTAAACCCTACCCTACCCCTAAACCCCACTACTCTACCTAAAACCATACTATCACAAAAAAAATCTAGATATAAAATAAATAAAATAAAACCTAAATATAAAAAATAAGATAAAATAGAAAACTAACCTAAACCTAAACCTAAACCTAATAAAATAAAAAATAAAAAAAACTTAACAAATACAAAATAAATAAAAATCCTAAGCTAAACAAAAAAAATAAAATAAACTTAAAAATAAAAAACCTAAATAAAATAAAAAGAAAACCTAAAATAAAAATAAAATAAAATAATTAAAAACCTAAACTAAACTAAAAAAATAAAATAAACCTAAAAATAAAAAACCTATATAAAATAAAAACTAAACCTAAAATAAAAATAAAATAAACTTAAAATAAAATAAAATAAAACAAATATAAACCTAAACCTAAAATTAATCTAAAATTAAATAAAACTTAAATCAACTAAAACCAAAACCTAAAATAAAAAATAAAATAAGTAAACCTAAACTAAAATAAACTAAAATAAAAAATAATTAAAACCTAAAATAAACCTAAAATAAACTAAACCTAAACTAAATAAAAAATAAACTAAAATAATCCTAAACCTAAACTAAAAAAAACTAAAGTTAACCTAAAACCTAAAACATAACCCTACTACCCTACCCATCACTAAACTTAAAACTATCCTAAATTAACCTAAATATAAAAAAAATGCCTTAATAATAAATGAAAATAAAATAAAATAAAAACCAAAACTTAAACCTAAGCTAAAAGAATAATAAATCAAAATAAAAATAACTAATAAAATGACAAAAATAATCTAAAATAAAATAAAGCTAAAATAAAACCTAAATAAAATAAAATCGTAAAAATATAAATAAATGAATAAAATATAATAAAAATAAAATAAAAACATAACCTAAAAAATAAACCTAAAATAATTAAAATAAAACCTAAACTAACAAACCTAAACCTAAATAAAATATAATAAAAAAATAAACCATAAACATAAATAAATAACCCCTAAACCCTAACCACCCCACAAACCATGAGAAGCCCCTAAAAACTAAAACTAAATAAAATCTAAAATATAAAATAAAATAAATAAATCTAAACCTAAATAAAAAAAATAAAATAAGATAAAATAAAAATTAAAGTAAAACATAAACTTAAACCGAAACATAAAGCTAAACATAAAAAATAAAATAAAATAAAACATGAAAACTAAACTAAAATAAAATAAATAAAAACCTAAACTAAACTAAGTAAATAAAATAAACCTAAGAATAAAAACCAAACTAAATAAAACTAAACCTAAAATAAAATAAAATAAAATAAAATAAAAAAACTAAAAGCCTAAACCAAAGAAATAAACATAAAAAAACCTAAAAATAAATAAAAAATAAATCCTAAACCCTAAGCTAAAAAAAACTCAACCTACACTAAAATAAATTAAACTAAAATAAATAAAACTTAAACCTAAAATAAACTAAACCTAAACTAAATAAAATAAAATAAACTAAAATAAAGGGTGACTAAACTAAAAATAAAACTTAAAAATAAACTAAAATAAAACCTAAAACCTAAAATAAAGAAAATAAAACCTAAACCTAAAAATAAAAAAAATAAAACTAAAACTTAAAAAATTTAAAATAAAACTAAACTAAAAAATAAACCTAAACTAAACATATAAAATAAATAATAACCTAAATTTAAAATATTAAATAAAATGATAAATAAACTAAATAAATAAAAAATATATAAATAATATAAAAATCTAAAAAACTAAAATAAATCTAAACTAAACAAACCTATACTGACCTACAACTAAACCCTAAACTACCATGAGCCCTATTCTGGGCCATGAGCTAGCCCAACCCTAAAATCTAGATTGAGCTGACCACTGTACCTAGGCCATGAAACCCAAATAAACATGACCTAGATATAAACTACTAAAAGACCTACTGGGCAGGCACTAAAGGACCAAGATAAATAAAGCAGAGCTAAAGCTAAGATGACCCTAGGCCCTAAAATCCTAAACTAGGCCACTGGACCTGAGCCCTGACCTGGAATCACAAGGCCTGGCCTCACATGGAAGAGCTGGTAAATGATTTAGTTTAAGATAAATAAAAGAGATAAACCAAAATAAAGATGAGAAATGGACAGAATGAAACTGAGCCTGAGCCTCAAAATAGATAAAGAAACTAAAAAGATTAAAATTAAAGATCTAAACTATCTAAAATAAAATAAACTAAAATAAAACTCTAAATAAGATAAAAATATATTTGATAAAATAAAATAAATAAAAGAAAAGGCCTGTTCATTAATGGATCCTAAGGCCACAGACCTGATCACTAGCCAGGCCCTAGCCCTACCTGACACTGGGCCTAAATCTTAAAGAGCCCAGGCCCACAGCTGATGGTTTGCTTGATTTAAAAGATAAAGGTTAAAACCACTGAGCCCTAGGCCCTGAGCTCACAGCCACCTAGGCCCAGGCCATATAGCCATGGCCCTGAGCCCTATCCCTAAATCCTGGGCTGATCTACAAATACTAAAAAGACACAAACCTTGACCTTAAACCTAAACTATCTAAACCTAAAGATCAAAACCAAGCCAAAGACAAAAAAATAAAACTTAAATCTTAGGCAAAAAACATAAAATAAAAAATAAAATAAACCTAAAGCTGGCTAAGATAAACTAAACTAAAATAAATAATGAAGCTTAAATTAAAAAATAAATTAAACATAAACCTAAAACTAAATAACATAAAATAAATTAAAATATACTGACCTAAACTAAATAAATTAAACCAAAATAAACTTAAATTAAGGCACTAAACCTAAAAAATGATAAACCTAAACCAAAGATAAAATAAAATAAACTAAATAAAAAATAAAAACTAAACTAAAATAGAGCTTAAACTAAAATAAAATGACCTAAAATAAACTAAATGAATAAATAAATAAAATAAAAGATAAATAAAAAAATAAATAGCTAAAATGAGCTAAACTGCTTGTTTTGCTTAATTTCAAAACAATAACAAAAAAATGAAAAACCCTGACCATGCACCCAGGCCCTGAGCCACTGAGGCTAAGGCTGGGCCTGGGCCTGACCCTGCTCACTACTACAGGCCCTGGGCCCTAAACCTGACAACCCACAGGCCAAACACAAACCCCCACACACCCACCACTGACCCTGTCCATCACAAAACATGATAACTGTTATAAAAGATAAGATAAATAAATAAACTACCTAAATAATAAAAAAATAGTGTGAGCTAAATAAATTAGGCCTAAAGCCGAAATGATAAAGATAGATAAAACTAAAATGGGCTAAATGTTAGATGGGCCTGAGCTGATGGAGCTGCATTTTAAGGTACATGGGCCTGAGGCTTACAGGCCACAGATCCTGACTGGGCCCTGGGCCCTGGGCCAAACCAGGCCCTGACCTGGAGTCCTCAACCCTGGGCCCTTTCCTGACCATGAGCCTAACCCTAAACCCAGGCTGAAACATCACAGAAGCCAAGTACTGAAAACCTTAAAACCACAAACCCTAAAGGAAAACTGCCCCAAACCCTAAGACTGGCTCTTAAACCCTAGCTCTCTAAAGGTCACTGGGCCACTAAAATCTGATGCGTGACCACAAACCAACCTGAGCTGAAACCTAAAAAATGAGATAAATAAATAAATGTGAGCTAAATATAATAAAACTTAGCTAAGGCCTAATCCTGACCTGAGCCTGAATAAAATAAAGATAGATAAAACTAAACTATAATGATTAATAAAATTAAAACTAGATAAAGCAGAATAAACTTAAAAATAAAGGCCTAAATAGATAAAAGTAAACATAAAGATAAAAATAAAATAAAACTAAAGATAAAATAAATTAAATTTAAAAATGACCCTACCCTAAATCTTAAAGTGACCTACCCTATTATAAAACCTAAAACCTAAGAATAAACCTAAAATACCTACATAAAATAAACTAAAGATGTGATAAGACATCAACTAACATGAAAATAAACTAAACCTAAACTAAATAAAATAAAATAAACTAAAAATAAACCTATAAACTAATACCTAAAATAAGGCACGAATAAAACCTAAGACCTAAAACCTAAAGCATCCCAAAAAATAAAATAAAGAAGCTAAAACTCTTAAATAAAAAAATAAAACCTAAAATGAAGGAAAATAAAAATAAAACTAAACTAAAAAATGACCTAACCTAAACCTAACCTAACAAAACTAAAGTAATAAACCTAAACTCAGATAAAAATTAAAGATAAACCTAAATAAAATAAAGTAAAGATAAAGATAAAATAAATGAAAATAAACTAAATAAACCTAAATCTGCCAGTTTTGGTTTTCAAAAAATAAAATAAAGATAAAACCACTAACCACGGACCTCCCTGAGCCCTAAAGATCCTACCCTAAACCCTAGTCATGACCACAAAGCTGAGCTAAGCACAGGACCCTGGGGTCTTGGGCCACCTGAGGCTGGGCTAGGCCTAAACAGGCCAGGCCACACAGGCCCTAGGCCCACAGGCTCTGAAGGCCCTGGGCCAGTCATCCCTGAGCCACAATCCTGGGCCTTGGGCCCTAGTCAGGCACAGAGGCACAAACCTATTTAAATATACCTAAACCTAAATAAAATAAACCTACAACCTAAACCTGATCTAAAAATAAAATAAATGATTAAAATTAAACAAATAAAATAAATAAAACCTAATCTAATAAAATAAAATAAACCTAAAATAAACATAAATAAAATAAAAACTAAACCTAAAATAAAATAAAATACTCAAATAAAATAAAATAAAACTAAAACCTAAACATAAATAAACTTAAACTAATAAATAATAAATAAACTAAACTAAAAAAAACTTAAACCTAAAATAAAAATAAAATAAGCCTAAACCTAAACTAAACTAAACCAAACCAAAATAAATAGAAACTTGGACATAAAATAAACTAAAACTAAATAAAATAAAAATAAATAAATAAAAAATAAACTAAACCTAAACTAAAATAAAATAAACCTAAAATAAAAAAAAACCTAAACCTAAAAATAAAATAAAATGAAACCTAAATCTCAAAATAAAAATGAAGCGTTACACTAAAAGAAAACCCTAAACTATTAATTATAACTAACCCTAAGAAGAGCCTCAAAATAAACTAAAATATAAAATAAAATGAAACTAAAGGAGCTAAATTAACTAAATTAACTAAACTCTTGGTTTGCTTAATTTTAAAGGTTTTAAAATTTTTAAAATGTTCTAAAAGTGAGCCCTAGATCTCAAGACCATGATCATAGGCCCACAGGCTACCTAGGCCACTGACTGGCCCTAGTCATGACCCTAACCCTACCCTACCCTAGGCCCTACCCTACCTGGACCCAGGACCCTAGATCCTGGGCCACAGGCCCTAGCACTGGGCCACATGACTCTCTGCAGGCCACTGGGCCTCGATCTGGGCCAGCCAGGCCTAAAGTAAACCACTGACCTAAATAAAATAAATGACCTAAAATAAATAAAATAAGCAATAAAGAAAAATAAACCTAAATAAAATAAATGAAACTAAAATAAATAAAGATAAATGAAAATGAGCATAAACCTGGGGTTTGCTTGGTTTTAAACACTAATAAAAAACCCACTACTTACTAAACCTCCCTAAAGCCTGAGCCACTAAGACTAGACCACCTGACCCAGACCCTGGGCTCCCAGGCCCTGGGCTGACCCTGACCACTGACAACCACAACATAAATGTAAACTAAACTAAATAAAACCTAAATAAAATAAACAAATAAACCCACTTAAATGAGATAAAATAATAAAATAAAATTATAAAGCTAAAACCTAAACCAAAACCTAAACATAGAAATAAAATAAAATAAATAAAAAAACTAAACTAATATAAAATAAATATAAACTTAAACTAAGATAAAAAAATAAAATAAATTGAAAAATTAAAAACATAAATATAATAAAAATCGATAGTAAAATAAAAATAAACTAAACCTTAAATAAAATAAAATAAAACTTAATAAAACCTAAACCTAAAAAAATAAATCTAAAAAAAAATTAAAACTTAAAATAAAATAAAATAAACCTAAACTAAAATAACCTTAAAACAGACCACTAAACCTAAACCTAAACCCTAAACCCTAAACCTAAAACCTAAAAAATTAAATTTAAACTAAATAAAATTTAAATATAAAATAAATGAATAAGAATAAACCTAAATAAAATAAAAAAATTAGATAAATCAAAACCTAAGCTAATACCTAAACCTAAACAAAAACCTAAACCTAAATAAAAAATATAAAAATAAAAACTAAAATAAAGTAAAATAAATAAAAACCTAAACTAAATAAAAAATGAAAGTAAACCTAAAATAAACAACCTAAATAAAATAAAAACTAAACCTAAAATAAAAATAAAATAAAGCTAAAATAAAATGAAATAAAAACTAAATAAAAACTTTAACTTAAAAAATAAACCTAAAAAAAATCTAAACATTAAATAAAAATAAAATAAATCCAAACCTAAACAAAAATAAACTAAAGTAAACTAAATAAAACCTAAGCCTAAACTAAAATAAACTAAATCTAATATAAATAAAAAAAATAAACTCAAAATAAACCTAAACCTAAACCAAAAAATAAACCCTAAAAAATAAACCTAAAATAAAAACCTAAAACCTAAACCTAATAAAATAAAATAAAAACCAAAATCCTAAACAAAAATAATAATAATAAAAACCTAATGCTAAACCTAAAAATAAAAAATAAAACCTAAACCTAAAAAATAAAATACAAATAAAACTAAACTAAAAAATAAACCTAAACATAAACTTAAACCTAAAAAATAAACTAAAGTAAAAGCCTAAACTAAAATGAATAAACTAACCTCAAATAAAATAAACTAAAATAAATGAAAATAAACTAAATAAACAAATTGGTTTAAATAAAAAATAAACCCTAAACCACAGGCCCAACTCAGGCCCTACCCTAAATTCTAAATCTAAAAATCATATCCTTAACCTAATCCTAGGCCCCTTCCCTAAACCCTAAACCCTAAACTTGGGACCCTCCCCAAACCCTGACCTAAAACACTAAACTGAGCATAAAACCTAAACCCTAAATCCCTAAGAATAAATCCTAAACCCTGGACCCTAAACCACAGAGCCTGAAAACCCTAAACCCTAAACTAAACTAAACCTAAACTCTAAAAACCTAAAACCTAAACCTAAACTAAATAAACCTAAATATAAATTAAATATATAAACCTAAACCTAAATAAAATAAAAAATAAGATAAAATAAAAACCTAAATTGAAAACCTAAACCTAAAAAATAAAATAAAATAAAAAAATAAATTAAACTAAAATAAAATAAATAAAAACTTAATCTAAACTAATAAAATAAACCTGGAAACAAAAATTATAAATAAAATAAAAACTAAACATAAAATAAAAATAAAATAAAATAAACTAAAATAAAAAATAAATAAATACCTAAACCTAAGAAATAAACCTAAAAAAACCTAAACCCTAAACTAAAAAAAAAAACCTAAACCTAAAATAAAATAAAATAAAAACATAAGCGAAATAAATAAACCTAAAACCTAAAATAAACTTAGCGTTAAATTAAAATAAAATAAAATAAACTAAAATTTAACCTAAGCCTAAACTAAAAAATAAAACTTACAATAAAAACCTAAAACCTAAACCTAAAAAAATAAAATAAAAACATAAACCTAAACCTCAAAATAAAAAATGAAACCTAAACCTAAAAAATAAAATTAAAATAAAACTAACCTAAAAATTTAACCTAAACCTAAATTAAAACCTCATTTAAACTAAAATATAAAATAACTACTAGCTTAGTAATAAACTAAATAAACCTAAACCTACTGGTTGACAGTTAAAATTAAAATACCATGACCCTAGGCCCTGACCCTAAATCCTAAAAAAACCCTAAATCCTGGCTATGAGCCTGGGACCCTAGGCCCTAAACCCCACCCACTACCACAATGTGAAATGTTAAACCCACCCTAAACCCTGGGCCCTAAACCCTGGGCCCTAAACCCTGGGCCCTGGGCCCTAAACAGGCCCTGACTCTAAACCTACTAACCCTAAACTTTGGGCTCAGGCCTGATCCTGACCCTAAACCAAAAAAAAAAAAATTAAACCTAAAGCTAAACATGAATAAAATAAAATAAAAAAATAAAACTAAACTAATATAAAGATAAACAAAACCTAAACTAAACTAAAATAAAATAAACCTAAAGAAACCTAAATAAAAAACTAAACATCAAATATAACTTAAATAAACGTCAAAATAAAAGTAAAACTATAAAACCTAAACCTAAAAATAAACCTAAAATAAATAAAAATAAAACCTAAACACTAAACTTAAAAAAAAAACCTAAACCTAAAATAAAAATAAAATAAACTAAATAAAATAAAAGTAAACCTAAACTAAAATAACCCTAAACCTTAAACCCAGAACCCTAAACACTAAAAACCTAAAAACCTGCACTTAAACTAAATAAAACTTAAATATAAAATAAATAAATAAATCTAAATAAAATAAATAAAATAAGATAAAATAAAAACCTAAACCAGAACCTAACCCTAAATCTAAAATTAAAATAAAATAAAATAAATAAAAACTGAAACTAAACTAAAAAAATAAAATAAACTTACAAATAAAAAACCTAATTAAAATAAACCTACAATAAAAAGCCTAAATAAAATAAAATAAAATCAAAATAAATATTAAAACTTGAAAAAAAAAACCTAAAATACTCTAAAAATAAATAAAAAATAAAACATAAACCCTAAACTAAAAATAAAAAACCTAAACATAAAATTAAAATAAAATAAACCTAAACCTAATCTAAAATAAACTAAACTAAAATAAATAAAACATTAACCTAAAGCTAAAATAAACTGAAGAAAAACCTAAATATAAACTAAATAAAATAAAATAAAGTAAAAAATAAACCTAAACCTAAACTAAAAAAATTTAAACCTAAAAATAAACCTAAAACCTAAATAATGAAATAAAATAAAATAAAAATCTAATCCTAAACCTAAAAATAAAAAATAAAATCTAAACCTAAAAAATAAAATATAAATAAAACTAAACTAAGAAATAAACCTAAACTTAAAAATGAACTAAAATAAGAAACCTAAACTAAGATAAATAAGCCTAAAATAAAAAATAAACTTAATTAAAAATAATAAATAAAATAATAAATCAAAAAACTAATAAACTAAATAAACCTAAACCTGTAAGTTTAGTTAATTTTTAAAAAATAACAAAAAAAACCCTAACCCTATACCCTAAACCTTAAACCATAAACCCTAAAATCTACAATCTTAAACCCTAAACCTTGAACTAAACCTAAACTCTAATAACCTAAAAATAAATTAAATAAATAAACCTAAACTTAAATAAAATAAAAAAAATTAAATAAAATAAAAACCTAGACCTAAACCTAAACCTTGAAATAAAATAAAATAAAAAAGAAAAACTAAACTAGTATAAAATAAATAGAAACCTAAAAGAAATTTAAAAAATAAAATAAATCTAAAAATAAAAAGCGTAAATAAAATAAAAACTAAACATAAAATAAAAATATAATAAAATAAAATAAAATAAAAACTAAATAAAAACCTAAACCTAAAAGAAATAAAAAAAGAAAACCTAAACCCTAAATTAAGAAAAAACCTAAACATCAAATAAAAATAAAATAAACTTAAACCTAAACTAAAATAACCCTAAACCTTAAACCATTATTCCTAAACCCTAAACCTTAAAAACTAAACCCTAAACTCTAAACCAGAAACCTATTATTAATCTAAACTAAATAATTCTAAATATAAAATATGAATAAACCTAAACCAAAATAAAGTAAAAAATAAGATAAAATAAAAATTAATTAAAACCTAAACCTAAACCTAAAAAATAAAATAAATTAAAACCTAAACTAAACTAAAAAATTAACATAAACCTAAAATAAAAAACATAAATAAAATAAAAACTAAACCTAAACCTAAAATAATGAAATAAAACAAAATAAAACCTATACCTAAGTAAACCTAAAAACCTAAACCAAAAACAAAAATAAAATAAACCTAAACCTAAACAAAAATAAACTAAACTAAACAAAAAAAAAACTAAACTAAACAAAATTAAACCTAAAATGAAAACTAAAATAAATTAAATGCAAACTAAATGAAATAAAATAACGTTAAAATAAACCTAAACCTAAACTAAAAAATTAAACCTAAAAATAAACCTAAAACAAAAACCTAAAACCTAAACCTAAAAAAATAAAATAAATTAAAACCTAAACTAAATTAAAAAATTAAAATTAACCTAAAATAAAAAACATAAATAAAATAAAAACTAAACCTAAACCTAAAAAAAAATGAAATAAAAACAAAATAAAAACCTATACCTAAGAAGTAAACCTAAAAAAAAAACCTAAACCAAAAACAAAAATAAAATAAACCTAAACCTAAACAAAAATAAACTAAACTAAACAAAAAAAAACTAAACTAAACAAAATAAAACCTAAAACGAAAACTAAAATAAATTAAACGTAAACTAAATAAAATAAAATAAAGTAAAAATAAACCTAAACCTAAACTAAAAAATAAAACCTAAAAATAAACCTAAAACAAAAACCTAAAACCTAAACCTAAAAAAATAAAATAAAAACCTCAAACCTAAACCCAAAAAAATAAAATAAACAATTAAACTTAAACTTAAAAATAAAAAATAAAATGCAGACCTAGAAAATAAAATAAAAATAAAACTAAACTAAAAAATAAACCTAGACCTAAATCTAAACCTAGAAAATAAACTAAAGTAAAAAAACCTAAATTAAAAAAAATAAACTAAACTAAAAAATAAATAAATAATAAAAAATAAACCTAAATAAAAAAAAATTTCATAAACAAAATAAATAAGTAATAAACTAAATAAACAAAATAAACCTAAATCTACCAGTTTACTTAATTTAAAAAAATAAAAAAAAAAAAACACAAACCCTAAAAACAAACCATAAACCCAAACCCCAAACCTCTACCATAAACCCTAAAGCCTAAACCCTAACCTTAAACTCTAAATCATAAAAACCCTAAACCTTAAATCCTAAATCCTAAGCTGTAAACCCTAAAAATAAACCTAAAATAAAAACCTAAAACCTAAATTTAAAAAAAATAAAAAATAAAAACCTAAACCAAAACTTAAAATTAAAAAATAAAGCTAAACTAAAAAAAAACCAAAACTTAAAAAATAAACTAAAAGAAAAAACCTAAATGAAAATAAATAAACTAAACTAAATAAAAATAAAAATAAAAATAAACTTAAATAATAAAATAAAATAACTTAAAATAAATAAAAAATAAACCAAATTAACCTAAACCTATCGATTTACAAAATTAAAAAAAAATAGTTAAGAAAATTAAAAAAAATTCTAACTTTAAACCCCAATCACTAAAAACCCCAAACCCTAAATCCTAAACCTTCAACCCTAAACCCTAAAATGATAAAATTGAAATAAACCTATACCTAAACTAAAATAAACTAAATTATAATAACCCTAAACCCTAAACCCTAAAAAACTAAAAAGCTAAACCTAAACTAACAAAAACCTAAAAAATAAAATAAATAAATAAAAATAAACATAAATAAAATAAAAAATAAGATAAAATAAAAACCTAAACCTAAACCAAAACCTAAACCTAAAAATATAATAAAATAAAAAAAACTAAACTAAAATAAAATAAATAAAAACTTAAACTAAACTAAAAAATAAAATAAACCTAAAGGTAGATAATCTAAATAAAATAAAAACTAAATGAAAAACCTATAAAAATAAACCTAAAATAAACCTAAAATAGATAATAAATAAAACCTAAAAAAATTAATAAAAAAAAACTAAACCTAAAATAAAATAAAATAAAACAAACTAAAATAAATATAAACCTAAACTAAAATGAACTATATTAAAATAACCCTAAACCCTACACCTAACTCCTAAACCAAAACCATAAAACCTAAAAAACTAAAACCTAAACCTAAAATAAAAATAAAATAAGCGTAAACCTATACTAAAATAAACTAAACTAAAATAAATAAAGCCTAAACCAAAACCTAAAATAAATTAAACCTAAACTAAATAAAATAAAATAAACTAAAAATAATCCTAAACCTAAACTAAAAAAAATACCTAAAAGTTAACCTAAAATAAAACTTAAAACAAAACCTAAAAATAAAATAAAACCTAAACTTAAACTTAATAAAAAAAGAAACCTAAACCTAAAAAAATAAAATAAAATGAAACTAAACTAAAAAAAATAAAAACCTAAACCTAAACCTAAACTGGACCTAAAAAATAAATAGATAGATAAAAATAAATAAACTAAACTAAATAAAAATAAAAATAAACCTACATAAAAATAAAAATAAATTGAATTAAAATAAAGAAAATATGAACTAAATAATCTAGTTAAACTTCAACCTACTAGTTTGCTTAAATTAAAAAAGGATATATTTTCAAAAAAAACAAACTCTAACCCTAAACCTACAAACTGAAACCCTAAACCCTAAACCCTAAAACCCTAGACCTTAAACCCTAAACCCTAAAGCCTAAACCCTAAAAGCCTAAACCACAGGCGCTAAAATGTGAGCCTCAACCTTAAATGTGAGCCTAAACTTTAAGCATAAAAGCCACCCCCTAACAGGCCCTACCTAAAGCCTAAATTAACCTTAATCCCTAAACCCTCAACCCTAAACCCTAAACCCTAAACACTAAAAATATAAAAACCTAAATTTAAACTAAATAAAACCTAAAATAAAATAAATAAAACTTAAGCTACTAAGATAAAAAGACAAAATAAAATAAAACCTAAACCTAACTTAAACCTACAGATAAGAAAATAAAGATCTAACTAAAGGCAAAATAAACCTAATTTGTCAGTTTGCTTAATTTTAAAACATGAAAATAAATAAAATCAAAGAAATCTTGATCCTAAACCCACAAATCCAAGGCCCTAAAACCCAACCCTGAGTTCTAGGCCCTAAACCATGAGCCAGCCCTAAACCCTAAACCCTAATGTCTATAAACCCTAAACTTGGGAACCCTAAAGGCCCTACCACTGGGCCCTACCCAAAATCCTACCACTCCCAGGCCTAATCACTAACTGACCTGCAGCCCTGACCCTAATCCCAACACTTAAAACCTAAAATCTAGGCCTAAACTAAATGAAACCTAAAAATAGACAAAAATACCTGGACCTAAAATAATAAAATAAAATAAATAAAATAGAAACTTAAACCTAAACCTGGAAAATAAAATACAAGATAAAAACTAACTAATATAAAATAAATAAAACTAAACTAATCTAAAAATATATAAATAAAAAAAAACTAAAAAAAATAAAAACTAAATCTAAACTAAAAATAAAATAAACCTCAAATAAAATAAAAACCTAAACTTAATAAATAAAACTAAAAATAAAACCTAAAAATAAATAATAAATAAAACCTAAACCCAAACTAAAAAAAAAAACCTAAACTTAAACTAAAAATAAAATAAAAAATAAAATAAACCTTAACCTAAACTAAAATAACCCCTAACCCTAAACCCTAAACCATAAACCCTAAACCCTAAACCTTAAAAACCTAAAAACTTAAACTTAAATTTAATAAAACCTAAATATAAAATAAATAAATAAACCTAAACCTAAATAAAATAAAATAAAATAAGATAAAATAAATACCTAAAGCAAAACATAAACTTAAAGCTAAACCTAAAAAATAAAATAAAATTAAATAAAATAAAATAAATAAAACCTTAACTAAACTAAAAAAATAAAATAAACCTAAGAATAAAAAAACTAAAATAAAACTAAACCTATAATAAAATAAATTAAAATAAAATAAAATAAAATAAAGAAACTTAAACCAAAGAATAAACCTAAAACCTAAAAATAAATTAAAAATAAATCCTAAACCATAAGCTAAAAAAAAGCTAAACCTAAACTAAAATAAATAAAACCTAAACCTAGAATAAACTAAACCTAAACCAAATAAAATAAAATAAACTAAAAATAAACCTAAACCTAAACTAAAAATATAAAACTTAAAAATAAACCTAAAATAAAAACCTAAAACCTAAACCTAAAAAAACAAAATAAAAACCTAAACCTAAAAATAAAAATAAAAAATAAAACCTAAACCTAAAAAATAAATTTAAAATAAAACTAAACTAAAAAATAAACCTAAACCTAAACCTAAAAAATAATGTAAAATACAAAACCTAAACTAAAATAAATAAACCTAAAATAATTAAACTAAACTAAAATAAAATAAAAATAAACATAAATAAAAATAAGAAAACTACATATAAATAAATATAAAATAAACTAAATAAATCTAAACCTACTTGGTCAATTAATTTTAAAACAAAAATACCTAACCGTAAACACTAAACCCTAAAACACATTAAATCGTAAACCTTAGACACAAAAAAACCATAAACCATAAACCCTAAACCCTAAACCCTAAATCCTAAACTCTAAAACTAACCCTATACCCTAAACCCTAAAACCCTAATAATAAAATAAATAAAATAAAATAAACATAAACCTAAACTAAAATAAACTAAATTAAAATAACCCTAAACCCTAAACCTCAAACCTTAAACCCTAAAAAAAAGAACCAAAATAAACTAAACCAAAACCTAAAGTAAAATAAACTAAAACAAAATAACCCTAAACCCTAAACCCTGAGCCACTAAACCCACTAAACTCTAAACCCTAAACCCCAAAACCTAAACTCTAAAACCTAAAAACCTAAACCTAAACTAAATTAAATTTAAATTTAAAATAAATAAATAAGCTTAAACCTAAATAAAATAAAGAAATAAGATAAAATAAAATTCTAAATTAAAACTTAAATCTAAACTTAAATCTAAACCTAAAAATAAAATAAAAAAAATTAACCAAAATAATAAAAATAAAAATCTAGACTAATCTAGAAGATAAAATAAAAACAAAAATAAAATAAATAAAATAAATAAAATAAAAATAAGAATAAAAACTTTAAATAAAAACAAAATAAACAAAAATAAAATAATTTAAAAACTAAAAAAAACTTAACAGTTAATCCTAAACAAACCTTAATCGTGAACCCTAACCCTAAACTTCTGACCTAAACAAACCTAAACCTAATGGTTTACCTAATTTAAAATTAAAATAAAAATAAAACCTTCAACCTAAACCTAAACTACCACAAACCCTAAACACTACTGACCTAAACCCTAAACCTAAACTATAAACCTTAAAACTAAACCCTAAACCTAATACAAACCTAAAAATAAATTAAACTCAAAAAAAAAAAAAAAAAAAAAAAAAAAAAAAAAAAAAAAAAAAAAAAAAAAAAAACTAAAAAATAAACTAAAAATAAAAATAAAATAAACCTAAACTAAGATAAAATGAACTAAAATAAAATATAAACTAAAACTTAAAATAGATTAAAACCTAAACAAAATTAAAATAAAATAAATAATTAAAATAAACCTAAACTAAAATAAATTAAACCTTAAAACAAAACCTAAATTAAAACTTAAAACCTAAACCTAAGAAAATAAACTAAAATAGAAATAAAACTAAAATAGTAAAAAAGTAAAACTAAAGTAAAAAAGTAAACCTAAACTTAAAAAGTAAACTAAAATAGAAATCTAAACTAAAATAAGTAAACCTAATGTAAACTAAATAAAAATAAACCTAAAAATAAAATAAAATAAATAAAATATAAACTAAATAAACTTAGCATACTGGTTTACTTATTTAAAAAAATAATAACAAAATGAAAAAACCACTAACCACACACAACCCTAAACCCTGAGGCTGGGGCCCTGGGCCAAATCCTGGCCACTAACCTAAAACCCTGACCACTGGGCCCTAAACCTAAGGCTTGCACCTAAAGTCTAAACCCCAAACCCTGGGCCACCTGGGCCCTAAACCTACACTAAACCCTGACATGCATGATCCATAAACCCTAAAACATAAGAGACCCTAAATTATGTAAACATAAGATAAATAAATGATCTCTTAAATAAAGATGAAAAATAAGATAAAATATAAACTGAGCTAAAGGCCTAAACCTAAACATAAACCTGGGAATGAAATAAAATAAACTAAGCTAAAGATTAGCTAAAACCTGACCTGTTGGTTTTGTATTTAAAACTTGTGCTATAAACCACTGTACCTGGTGCCCTAGGCCCAAAGATCCTGAGGCTGAGCCCTCGGGCTTAGGCAGCAGGCCCTGACCCTCACTCCTGGCCTAAACGCTCAGCCCTAAATCTGGGACCCTGAGCCCAAAACCCAGGCCCACAAGCCTGACCCTAGCCACAAGGCACAAAAACCCGGACCACACACCTGAGCCTAAAAGACCATAAACCTGAGCCCCAGGCCCTAAACCTGAGCCTGGCCTTAAAGGCCCTTGTCACTGAGCCTTACCCAGGCCCTGGGCTGATCTATAAACCCTAAAACCCACAAGAACCTAAAGCATAAACCTAAAAATAAAATAAATAAATAAATATAAACCTAAATATAATAAAACCTAAACTAAAACCTAAACCTGACATAAACCTAGACAAAGATAAGATAAAGGAAAGCTAGGCTACAGTAAGATTAATAAAGACTAACTTAATAAAGATAAGATAAACTTAAGATAAAGGCCTAAATAGATAAAAATAAACATAGATAGATAAAATAAAACTAAAAATAAAACTAAGATAAAGATAAAATAAAGACTAAAATAACCCTAAACTCTGACCATGAGAACAACCCTAACCACCAAATCTTAAACCATCTATAGAAAACCTGAGCTAAAGCTAATAAGGCTAAACCCCGGACCACTAACTCTATGCTGAGCTCACACCACAACCAAGATGCTGGTACTGACCCTAAAACCCTGAGCCACACCCTAAAGCCTGACCCTAAACCCTAAACCTTAAACCCTAAACTAACCCACTGATCCCACCTTAAAACCTAAGATCCTACCTAATCTAATTAAACTTAGAAAGATAAATAATAAACTTAAACATAAATAAATTAAAAAAATAAAATAAAATAAGGCTAAACATAAACTTAAACTACCTAGATTAGGTAAAAATAAAACTAAGATAAAATAAAATAAATAAAACCTAAACTAAACAAAATAAACCTAAAATAAAAAAAAATAAAATAAAATTAATTATAAAATAAAATAAAATAAAATTAAAAAAAATAAAATAAAAACTATATAAAAACTAAACCTAAAAATAAATAAAAAATAAAACCTAAACCCTAAATTAAATAAACCTAAACCTAAAATAAAAATAAAATAAACAAAATTAAATAAACCTAAACCTAAACTAAAATAAACTAAACTAAAATAACCTTAAACCTTAAACTAACCATAAACTCTAAACCCTAAACCCTAAGAACCTAAAAACCTAGATAGAAATTAAATAAAACCTAAAAATAAAATAAATATATAAACCTAAGCCTAAATGAAATAAAAAATAAGATAAAATAAAACCTAAACTAAAACCTAGGCCTAAACCTAAATGTAAACCTAAACCTAAAAATATAAAAAAACTAAATTAAAATAAAATAAATGAAATCCTAAAGTAAACTAAAAAATAAAATAAACCTAAAAATAAAAACTTAGATAAAATAAAACTAAACCTAAAAATAAAAATAAAATAAACCTAAAATAAAGAAAATAAAACTAAATAAAACCTAAGCTTGAGAAAAAACCTAAAATAAATAATAATAAAACCTAAACCCTATTAAATAAGAAAACCTAAACCATAATTCCTAAATGTAAACTGCTGGGTTTGCTTAATTTAAAATCAAAATTTTAAATATGAACTAAACCCTAAACCCAGAACCCAAACTAACCATAAATCTTAACCCACATAACCTACCCTAAATCCTACCCTAAACCCTGATCCCAAATCCTACCCAACCCAAAACCCTTGCTAAACCTTAAACCCTAAACCTTGAATAACCACTGATCCTGACCCACTAAAACTAAATAAGATAAAATAAAATAAACAGGCTAAGCTAAGATAAACTAAACTAAGATAAATAAAACCTAAACCACTAAAATAAATTAAACATAAACCTAAACCTAAACTAAATAAAATAAAATAAACTAAAATAAAGCTTAAACTTACTAAAATTAAACCTAAAAATAAACCTAAATAAAACCTAAAAAAACCTAAAAATAAAATAAAAAACCTAAACCTAAACATAAAATATAATATAAAAAAATAAACTAAAACTAAACCTAAAAATAAAAAATAAACTAAAATAAAACCTAAACTAAAATAAAATAAGCTTAAAATAAATTAAATAAAATAAACCTAAATAATAATAAAATAATAAAATAAACTAATATAAATAAAATAAACTTTAAACTAAATAAACTTAAACTTACAAGTTTGTAATTTTTAAAAAATAAACAACAATCAAAACTCTATAAACCCTAAATACAAAACCTATAAACCTACCCTGACTCTACTCCAAACCCTAAACCTTGAAATAACCCTGCCACTAAACCATACACCCTAATCAGAAACTATACCTTAAATGTAAACCTAAATAAAATAAAACCTAAAAATAAAATAAGTAAATAAAATAAAATCCTACTAAAACTTAAACTTAGAAATAAAATAAAATAAAAATAAAACTAAACTAATATAAATAAATGAAGCAACTAAATAAAATAAAATAAACCTAAAATATAAAACATAAATAAAATAAAACTAAATGTAAAATAAACCTAAAATATAATAAAATAATAAATAAATAAAACCTAAACATAAAATATAAATGCAAAAATAAATAAAAAATAAAACTTAAACCCTAAAATAAAAAAAACCTAAATTTAAAATAAAAATAAAATGAACAAAATAAAATAAACCTAAATCTAAACTAAAAAAACTAAACTAAAATAACCCTAAAATTTAAGCCCTAAACCATAAACCCGAATCCCTAAACCCTAAACCATAAACCTTAAACCTTAAACCCTAAACCTTAAACCCTAAACCCTAAACCCTAAAAACCTAAAAAATTAAGCCTAAACTAAGTAAATTCTAAATATAAAATAATTGAATAAACTTAAACCAAAATAAAATAAAAAATAAGATAAAATAAAAACTTAAACTAAAACCTAATCCTAAACCTAAAACTAAAAAATAAAATTAAATAAAAAATAAAAACTAACCTAAAGTAAAATAAATAAAAACTATAACTAAACTAAAGAATAAAATAAAGCCAAAATAAAAAACCTAAATAAAATAAAAATTAAACCTAAAATAAAATAAAATAAACTTAAAATAAAATAAAATAAAATAACCTAAACCTAAGAAATAAACCTAAAAAAACCTAATCCTAAAATAAAAAATAAAATAAACATAAACCTGAACAAAAAAATAAACTAAACAAAATGTAATAAAACATAAACCTAAACATAAAATAAAGTAAACCTAAACTAAATAAAATAAAATAAACTACAAATAAACCTAAACCTAAACTAAAAAAGAAAACTTAAAAATAACCCTGAAATAAAAACCTAAAAACTAAAACCAGAAAAACAAAAAAAAACCTAAAACCTAATCCCAAAAAATAAAATAAAAAGCTAAAGCTAAACTCTTAAATAAAAAATAAAACTTAAACATAAAAGATAAAATAAAAATAAAACTAAACTAAAAAATAAACCAAAACCTAAACCTAAACCAAAAAAAACTAAAGTAGGTTTATTTAAAACAAACCTAAACTAAACCTAAACCTAAACCTAAACCTAAACCAAAAAATAAACCTAAACCAAAACTAAAACCTAAACCAAAACCTAAACTAAGATAAATAAACTAATTTAAAAAAATAAAATAAAAATAAAA
This sequence comes from Cymbidium sinense, assembly GCA_021442155.1. Taxonomy (NCBI): domain Eukaryota; kingdom Viridiplantae; phylum Streptophyta; class Magnoliopsida; order Asparagales; family Orchidaceae; genus Cymbidium; species Cymbidium sinense. The sequence goes on along the minus strand of JAKCPB010001175.1, from coordinate 22,052 downwards.
TAAATAAAATAAAAAATAAAAAAAATAAAATAAAATAAAATAAATGACAAATCAACTAAATATAAATCTACCAGTTTACTTAATTTCAAAAAAATATAATAAAATAAAAAACCACAACCACCTACACAAAAATCCTAAACCTAAACCCTAAAATTGAGCCCTAAATCCTACTAAAAGTAACATTAAACCCTAAAACCTAAACCCAAAACCTAAAACCTTAATCAAACCCTACCAAAAACCCTAAACTAAAGCAAACTCTAACCCTACCTTAAACCTTAAACTGAGCCACAGGCAACTAAACCACAAACCCTAAACCCTAAAATCCTAAAACCTAAATCCTTATCCTAAACCCTAAACCCTAGGCCTTAAACCCTAAACTAGGCCTAAACTGACCAAACCATGTTATCTTTTAAACCATGAGCCTACCTAAACCCAACAAGATCCAAAAATCTAATTCTAAATAAACAAAACCTAAATTTAAATTAAATATATAAACCTTGGCAAATAAAATAAAAGAGATAAAATAAAACTGACTTAAAACCTAAACCTAAATTTAGAAAATAAGATAAAATACAAAATAAAATTAAACAAAATAAAATAAATAAAAACCTAAATAAAAATAAATAAACCTAAAATAAATATAATAAACTTAAAAAAAATAAAAATAAACCTAAATAAAAATAAATAATAAAATAAACTAAAATAAATAACAAATAAAATAATAAACTAAATAAACATAAACCTACAAATTTACTTAATTTAAAAAAAAAAAAAAACTCTAACACAATACACTAAACCTTAAACCTAAACCCTAAAAGCCTAAACCCTAAACCCTAAAACCTAAAACCTATAACCCTAAACCATAAACTTCAAACTCTAAACCCTGAACTAACCCTAAACCCTAAATAATAAACCCTAAAAACATAAAAATGTAAACCTAAACTAAATAAAATCTAAAAATAAATAAATAAATAAACCTAAACCTAAATAAAATAATATAATAAAATAAAATAAAAACCTAAACTAAAATTTAAACCAAAACCTAAACCTAGAAATAAAATAAAATAAATAAGTAAAAACTAAACTAATATAAAATAAATAAAACTTAAAATTTAAAAAAAAATAAAATAAATTGAAAAATAAAAAACCTAAATAAAATAAAAATTGATAGTAAAATACAAATAAACTAAACCTAAAATAAAATAAAGTAAAAAACAAAATAAAAATCTAAACCTAAAAAATAAATCTAAAAAAAATTAAAACTTAAAATAAAAATAAAAAAAACTAAACCTAAACTAAAATAAACTAAACTAAACTAAAATAACCTTAAACCATAAACCCTTAACCCTAAACTTTAAACCCTAAACCTTATAACCCAATAACCTAAAAAATTAAACCTAAACTAAATAAAATCTATTAATTAAATAAATGAATAAACCTAAACCTAAATAAAATAAATAAATTAGAACCTAAACTAAATCTAAACCAAAATAAAAAAATAAAATCTAAAATAAAATAAAATAAATAATAACCTAAACTAAACTAAAAATTAAAGTAAACCTAAAATAAACAATCTAAATAAAATAAAAACTAAACCTAAAATAAAAATAAAATAAACCTAAAATAAAATGAAATAAATACTAAATAAAAACCTAAACCTAAGAAATAAACCTAAAAAAAATCTAAATATAAAATAAAAATAAAATAAACCTAAACCTAAACAGAAATAAACTAAACTAAACTAAATAAAATCTAAGCCTAAACTAAAATAAACTAAACCTAACATAAATAAAATAAAATAAACTAAAAATAAACCTAAACCTAAAATAAAAATAAACCCTAAAAATAAACCTAAAATAAAAACCTAAAACCTAAACCTAACAAAATAAAATAAAAACCTAAAACCTAAAAAAAATTAAAATAAAATAAAACCCTAAAGCTAAACCTAAAAATAAAAAATAAAACCTAAACCTAAAAAATAAAATAAAAATAAAACTAAACTAAAAAATAAACCTAAACATAAACCTAAACTTAAAAAATAAACTAAAGTAAAAAATCCTAAACTAAAATGAATAAACTAACCTAAAATAAATAAAATAAACTAAAATAAATGATAAATAAACTAAATAAACAAAATAAACCTATATCTAGTGATTTACTTAATCTAAATAAATAAAAAAATTTAAAAACACTAACCCTAAATACTAAACCCTAAACTCTAAAAACCCTAAACCCTAAACCCTAAATCTAAACCCAACATCATAAAAACCCTTAACCTAAATCCTAAACCCTAAGCCCTAAACCTTAAACCCTAAACTCTAAACCCTAAACCCTAAACCATAAAATACTAAACCTTAAAGCCTAAACCTTAAACCTAAACCTTAAACCCTAAATCCTAAATCCTAGACCCTAAACCCTAAAACTTAAACCCTAAACCCTAAACCCTAAACCCAAAAGCCTAAATTAACCCTAAACCCTAAACTCTAAAAACTTAATCCTAAACTAAATAAAACCTAAATATAAATTAAATATATAAATCTAAACTGAAATAAGATAAATAATAAGATAAAATAAAAACCTTAAATTAAACTAAAATAAAATAAATAAAAACATAGTCTAAACTAATAAAATAAAATAAACCTAAAAACAAAAAACATAAATAAAATAAAAACTAAACATAAAATAAAAATAAAATAAAATAAAATAAAAAATAAATAAAAACCTAAACCTAAGAAATAAACATAAAAAACTAAAAATAAATAAAAATAAAACCTAAACCCTAAACAAAAAAAAAACCTAAACCTAAAATAAAAATAAAATAAACCTAAATCTAAACTAAAATAAATAAAACCTAAACCTAAACCTAAAATAAACTAAACCTAAACTAAATAAAATAAATTAAACTAAAATTTAACCTAAAACTAAACTAAAAAATAAAACTTAAAAATAAACTTAAAATAAAAAACCTAAAACCTAAACCTAAAAAAAATAAAATAAAAACATAAACCTAAACCTCAAAATCAAAAATGAAACCTAAACCTAAAAAATAAAATTAAAATAAAACTAATCTAGAAATTAAACTTAAACCTAAATTGAAACTGCAAAAATAAACTAAAATAAAAAATAAAAACTAAACTAACAAGTAAACTAACTAAATTAAATAAACCTAAACCTACCAGTTTACTTAATTTAGAAAAATTTAAAAAATACCCTAACCCTAAACCCTAAACACTAAATCTTAAACTCTAAAAACCCTAAATCCTAAGCCCTAAGCCATAAACCTAGAACACTAAACCCTAAACCCCAAACCCTAAACCCTAAACCTAAACCCAGGCACTAAACCTTAACCCTAAACCCTAAACCCTACCACTCCCAAACCTAAACCTAAAATTAAAATAAATAAAATAAAATAAGCCTAAACTCTAAACCCTCCACTCTAAAGCCATAACCTTAAACCCTAAACCCTAAACCCTAAAACACACTTAAACTAAATTAAATAAATAAATAAATAAACCTATATAAAAATATAAGATAAAACCTAAACTAAACCAAACCTAAATCTAAAAATAAAATAAATAAAATCTAAACTAAATTGAAAATAATAATAAACCTATAAATAAAACCTCATTAAAATAAACCTACAAATAAAAACCTAAATAAAATAAAATAAAAATGAAATAAATATAAAAACTTGGAAATAACCTAAAATACTCTAAAAATAAATGAAAAATATAACTTAAACCCTAAAATAAAAATAAAAAACCTAAACATAAAATAAAAATAAAATAAACCAAAACCTAATCTAAAATAAATAAAACTTAGACCTAAAACTAAAATAAACTAAACATAAACCTAAACATAAACTAAATAAAATAAAATAAACAAAAAATAAACCTAAACCTAAACTAAAAAAATTAAACCTAAAAATAAACCTGAAGCTTAAACAAAAAAATTAAAATAAAATAAAAATCTAAATCTAAACCTATAAATAAAAAATAAAACCTGAACCTAAAAAATAAAATAAAAATAAAATTAAACTAAAAAAAAACCTAAACTTAAAAATAAATTAAAATAAAAAACCTAAACTAAAATAAATAAGCCTAAAATAAAAAAATAAACTAAATAAAATTAAAAATAAACCTACATAAAAATAATAAATAAAATAAACTTAAATAAATAAAAAACTAATAAACTAAATAAACATAAACCTATAAGTTTACTTAATTTTTAAAAAATAACCAAAAAAACCCTAACCCTATACCCTAAACCCTAAACCTTAAACCCTAAAATCTATAATCCTAAACCCTAAACCCTAAACTCCAAACCATAAACACTAATCCCTAAACCTTGAACTAAACCTAAACCCTAAACCCTCAAACCTAAAATAAAAATAAATAAAAAACTTAAATAAAATAAAACCTAAACCTAAACCTAGATAAAATAAAATAAAAATTAAAACTAAACTAGTATAAAATAAATAAAACCTAAAATAAATTAAAATATATAATAACTAAATAAAAAAAAACCTAAAATAAAATAAAATAAAATAAAATAAAATAAACCTAAAATATAATAAAATAAACTAAATAAAAAACCTAAACCTAAAAAATAAAAAGAAAACCTAAACCCTAAACTAAGAAAATTTAAACTTGAAATAAAAAATAAAATATACAAAATAAAATATACTTAAATCTAAACTAAAATAACCCTACCTTCCCTAAACCCTAAACCTTAAAACTAAACCCTAAACTCAAACCCTAAAACCTAAAAAATTAATCCTAAACTAAAATCTAAATATAAAATAAATGAATAAACCTAAACCAAAATAAAGTAAAAAATTAGATAAAATGAAAACCTAAACCTAAACCTACAAAAATAAAATAAATAAAAACCTAAACTAAACTAAAAAAATTAAAATAAACCTGAAATAAAAAATCTAAATAAAATAAAAAATAAACCTAAACCTAAAATAAAATGAAATAAAAACTAAATAAAAACCTATACATAAGAAATAAACCTAAAAAACCTAAACCTAAAACAAAATAAAAAATAAACCTAAACTAAAAAAAAATAAACTAATCTAAAAAAAATAAAACCTAAATGCAAACTAAAGAAATTAAACCTAAACTAATAAAATAAAATAAAATAAAAATAAACCTAAACCTAAATAAAAAAAATAAAACTTAAAAAAACCTAAAATAAAAACCTAAAACATAAACCTAAAAAAATAAAATAAAACCTAAAACTAAACCCAAAAATATAATAAACTTAAACATAAACTTAAAAAAATAAAATGCAAACCTAGAAAATAAAATAAAAAAATAAAACTAAACTAAATAGTAAACCTAAACTAAAATCTAAAACTAAAAATAAAGTAAAAAAAACCTAAATTAAAATAAATAAACAAACTAAAAAATAAATAAATAATAAAAAATAAACCTAAATAAAAATAAAAAATAAACTTAAATAAAAATAAAAAATTTAATAAACAAAAATAAATAAGTAATAAACTGAATAAACCTAAATCTACTAGTTTACTTAATTTAAAAAAAAATATAAAAAAAACATTAACCCTAAACCTAAACCCTAAATCCTAAAACCCTACCCTACCCAGGCCCCCAGGCCCTGCCTAAACCCTGATCCTAAACTCACAATCTCTAAACCATAATTCTAAACCATCAGGCCACTGACCCTAAACCCACTGAGCCTAATACCTAATACACTAAACCTCCCAACCTGGGATCCTGACCTAAATCCTAAACCATAAACCCTAAATCTTAAAGGCTAAACCTTAAAACCCTGCCTCCCTAGGCCTAAACCCTAAACCTCACGATATCAAGCTAAATAAACCTACTAAAGCCACAACCTAAACCTAACCCTAAATCATGATAAACCTAAATACTCCCTAAACTAAAACCCAACCTAAACCTAAAAATAAAATAAAATAATAATAAAATAAAATATAAATAAAACCTAAAACTAAAAAATAAATAAAACCTAAAAAATACAAAAGATAAATAAAAAAAAAAAAAACTAAACCTAAATTTTAAATAAAATAAACCTAAAATAACTAAATAAAACCTGAACCTAGAAATAAACTAAAAAATTTTAAAAAAATAAAATAAAACCTAAACCTTAAACTAAATAAAAAAAAACTAAATAATAAAATAAACCTGGACCTAAATTAAAATAAATAAAACCTAAATAAACCTAAAATAAACTAAATTTAAAATAAATAAAATAAAACAAACTAAAATAATCTTAAACCTAAACTAAAAGTAAAACCTAAAATAAACCTAAATGAACACCTAAAACCTAATCTAAACAAATAAAATAAAACCTAAACTTAAACCTCAAATTAAAAATGAAACCTAAACCAAAAAAATAAAATAAAATAAAACTATAAAATTAAACCAAAATCTAAATTGAAACCTCAAAATACACTAAAATAAAAATAAAACTAAAATAAAGCTAAATAAACTAAATAAACCTAAACCTACCATTTATTTAATTTAAAAAAGTTTAAAAACCTAACCCTAAACCTTAAACCCTAAATATTAAACCCTAAAATCCACCACACTACCACATCCCAAACCCTAAATCCTAAACCACAAGATTAACCCTAACCATAAACTACTCAACCTCAACCCCAACCCTAATCTCTAAACTCTAACTAACCCTAAACCAAATCCTAAATCCAAACCTAATCCCTAACCCTAAAATCAAAATGTAAACCTAAACTAATTAACAAATAAAATAAATAAATAAACTAAACCTAAATAAAATAAAAAAATAAAAATAATAAAACCTAAACTAACTTAAACTAAGCCTAAACTTAAATATGATAAAAAAATTAAACTAATATAAAATAAACAAAAGCTAAACTAAACTAAAAATAAATTAAATCTAAAATAAAACCTAAATAAAATAAAAACTAAATGTAAAATAAAAAAAATAAATAAACCCAAAAAAATAAAATAAAAACTAAATTGAAACTAACCTAAAAAAATAAACCTAAATATAAATTAAAATAAAACCTAAACTAAACTAAAAAAAACTAAAATTAAAATAAAAAAAATTAAATAAAATAAAATAAACCTAAACCTAAACTAAAAAAAACCATAAACCTTGAACCCTAAACCACCTTAAACCCTAAACCCTAAACCCTAAAAGCCTGAAAACCTAAACTAAATAAAACCTAAATATAAATAAATAAAATAAACCTAAACTAAATAAAATAAAAATAAGATCAAATAAAACCTAAACTAAACCCAAACCTAAACCTAAAAAATAAAATAAAATAAAAAAATAAAAACTAAACTAATATAAAATAAATAAAAACCTAAACTAATATAAATAATAAAATAAACCTAAAAATAAAAAAACCTAAATAAAATAAAAACTAAACATTAAATAAAATATAATAAACTTAAAATAAAATAAAATAAAAACTAAATAGAAACTTAAACCTATGTTATAAACCTAAAAAAAACCTAAAATTAAAAAAATGATAAAAAAACCTGAACCCTAAACTAAAAAAAAGCTAAACCTAAACCTAAACTAAAATAAATTAAACTAAAATAAATAAAACCTCAACCTAAACATAAAATAAACTAAACTTAAACTAAATAAAATAAAATAAACTTAAACCTAAACTAAAAAATATAAAACCTTAAAATGAACCTAAAATAAAAACCTAAAACCTAAACCTAAAAAAATTAAATTAAATTAAAACTTAAACCTAAAAATAAAAAAAGAACCCCTCTAATGTTTTTATTAAACTTTGGAATAACATCATTCCCATTTCTTATTCACTTTAAGCTTGGTGGATTTTGAATAACTTTATTCTGATGGACTCTATGCTGTGGACTAAAGGGTTATATTTACCTTCAAAGTGTTATTGTTACTTTCATATTAAAAAAGTAAATCATGTTTTTGTCATTGGTGTTATTGCTTCTAAATTATGGTTTTGGTATGATGATTTACTTAATACCAACTATTTTTAGGGTTTGCTTTCTTTATATCAACTTCTTGAAGTCTATTTTAAAAATATAATGAATGGTCATATCAACATTTTAATTATTATTATTCTTATCTGGTTCATCTGGATGGATAGAAATGATGCTAAATATCATGGTATTCCTATGAACCATAAAAGAATCTTGGCTAGTACTAAAGGAAAAATTCATGCTCTTTTATTTTATTTTATTATAGGTTTATTTTATTTTATTTTACATTTAATTTTGTTTTATTTAGGTTTTATATTTTAAGTTTATTTTATTTTTTAGTTTAGTTTTTTTATTTATTTTAATGTAGTTTAGTTTTTATTTTTTTTATTTTATATATTTTAGGTTTTGATTTAGGTTTTAGTTTAGTTTTATTTTATTAGGTTTAGGTTTTTTTATTTAATTTATTTTAGGTTTTATTTAGTTTAGATTTAGGTTAGGGTTAGGGTTTAGGTTTTTAGGGTTTAGAGTTTAGGTTTATGGTTTGGTGTTTAGGTTTGGGTTTAGGTTTAGGGTTTGGGGTTTAGGGTTTTTAGGTTTGGGCTTTTAGGTTTAGGGTTTAGTTTAGGGTTTAGGTAGTTTAGGGTTTTTTTGATTTTTTTTTATTTTTTATTTTTTATTAGTTTTTTAAGTTTAGTAGTTAGGTTTATTTTTTATTTAGATTTATTTTTATTTTTATTTAATTAAGTCTATTTATTTTAGCTTTGTTTGTTTTAGTTTAGGTTTTTTATTTTAGTTTACTTTTTAGGTTTAGTTTATTTTTTAATTTAGCTTTGTTTTTATTTTATTTTTTAGGTTCATATATTTTTTAAAATTTTAGGTTTAGGTTTAGTTTTATTTTTTATTTTAGGTTTAGGTTTTATTTATTTTAGTTTTATTTTAGGTTTTTATTTAAGTTTAGGTTTAGGTTATTTTATTTTATTTAGTTTAGGTTTAGTTTTAGTTTAGATTTTATATAATTTAGTTTAGTTTATTTTAGTTTAGTTTTGGTTTATTGGGTTTTAGGTTTATTTTTTATTTTTAGGTTTATTTTTTTTCATTTTATTTTAATTTTAATTTAGGTCTAGTTTTTATTTCATTTAGGTTTTTTTATTTTTTTGTATAGTTTAGGTTTTTGTTTATTTTATTTTAGTTTAGTTTTTATTTTTTATTTTAGTTTTTTTTAGGTTTAGGTTTAGGTTTTAGTTTATTTTTATTATTTTTTTTTAATTTTAGTTTAAGTTTTTATTTTTTTTATTTTAGGCTTTATTTAGTTTAGTTTTTAGCTTTTAGGGTTTAGGTTAGTTTAGGGTTTAGTTTGAGTTTTGGGTTTAGGTTTTTGGTTTAGGTTTAGTTCTGATTTTTTATGGTTTTAGGGTTTATTTAGGTTTAGGGTTTAGGTTTAGGGTTTAGGTTTTAGGTATAGGGTTCAAGATTAGGGTTTAAGGTTTTTTTGTTTTTATTCAGAGAAAAATTTAGATTCAACATTTCTTATTTTGATTTATCAAGTAACACACCAAGTTTCCTAAGATAGAAGAGGCAACATTGATCAAAATTGAGCATAGATAGAACAAATTAAAAACCTTAGATAATTAGAACTATCTCTACTATAAAGACACAGTTCCATAAGAAAGAGATTGGATCGATCATTCTTTAATTTCTCTAGTTCCCATCAGAATCACCTTGGCCTCTCGAGTTGCGTGATCCACCATCATATCCCCAATCTCTTCCTCCTCTGCCACCATGGATGTAACCTCATCGCTCCTCCCACCTCCATAAACACCACTGCTCTGACCACCACCTCTATATCCACCCCTCTCCAGATCCCCACCTCCACTATGATAGCGCCTCTACCTTGCCACTAGGATCTTAGTTGACGATAATGTTCCTGTTGTTTAGGTTCTTCCCATTCTTAGGGTTTAGGTTTAGGTTTTTATTAGGTTTTAGGGTTTAAGTTTATTTTCTAATTTATTTACTTTAGGTTTAGGTTTAGGGGTTTAGAGTTTAGGTTTTAAGTTTATGGTTTAGGTTTAGGGTTTTAGGTTTTATGCCTTTAGGGTTTAGGGTTGGGGTTTAGGGTTTTTAAATTTTGGTGGTTTAGGGAGTTTAGGTTTAGGGTTTAGAGTTTAAGTTTAGGGTTTAGCTTTGTGAGGGTTTAGGGTTTGGGTTTAGGGTTTAGGGTTTAGGCTTATTTAGGGTTTAAGATTTTTTTGGGGGGGAAAGTTTGAATTTTTTACCATAAAAGGAAAAGATACAATGTCCTTAAAAGGACACCTCTAAAATTAAGTACTCTCAGAGCTACAAAAAACTTAAAGAGCTAAACTCCCATCTAAGTACATTAAAAAAATAAAACAAAATGAAAGAGCAGATACAATAGCTAAAAGCATAAGAAAAAAGAGACAAAATAATTCTGAAAATAGTAAAAGAATGAGTCAATAGTTCATGATTTCTTTGAGATTGCAAGATAAGCAAGATCACAACAACACTTGGGTTGGACTGAGTAATGCATTCCTCTGTAAAGTTCCAACCAGAAATCAACACACTACAAAAGAAAAGTCTAAAAGAATAAGGATAAATAGAGAAAAAGGAAAGAGTTGAGAAAGAGAAGGCTCAGGCTCAGTTAAAATCATCTCAAGGGGAAACGATACATAAGAGCATCCAAACTCCATAAAGAAGGGTTACAATCATATGTAATGCTACCAACTAGAGAGAAGATGTGAGTAACATCAAAGCCATCATAGCAAACATACCTGAGATAAGCAAACATCCAAGGCCAACAGTCCATAGAGTTCCAGATCCTGCACCATTTAACAAAGAGCGACCGATTAGAAAAAAACTACAAACCAAACCATAAAACTAAAACCATCTAATCACAAGTAACAAAGAGAAGAACAAAGTTAGAACACAAGCGCCATTATTTAAATACCCATCCAAGCTACAAACTAGGGAAAATTAGAACCAACCGTCAGTAAGGATGAGACCCATGCCAATTAATAGAGAAATAGCCAACAAAACCAAGATAGGAGCCCTCAATCCAATGTCCCAAAAAGTAGCAGTCAACATGCCAAACTAGGGTGAGCAACCACAAAAGGATTAAACTCAAAATGAAACCATCAAAAGGAAACAAAAGTTACTGATGGCAAATCACCGAGAAGATAAAATAGCCATAAAAGGGGGCCAAAGGTAGCAACCAACCACCAAAAACCAAAAAGTCCAATCTAAAAGGATCAACAAAGGTTCAACTAACACAGCAAAAGGCTCTAGCAAACTGTTGAGGAAGAAGGAAAAGACCAACAATGAATAAAATTAACCAACCAAGAATCCAAGGACAACTAAAAGTCCTCCAACCAAACCAACAAAGTAAAACAACCATAAGAGAACAACCCATCATAATTAACCAATAAAGGAAGCATCCAGTGAGAAATGTAGAAAAACAAAGCACCACATAATAGAGGTCCAAAAGGAGCATAACAACCTTAGAAAAGCAAAAGCAGTAGCTAGCCAAGACCTATCGAAAAACCAAGCTTCCTCAATAACAAAAACTAAATTGATAGGAAGCATAATAACAACACTAAATGTGATACAAATCACTCACCCAACAAAGGCTAATCCTAGGAGAATAACCAAATGCAAAACTAAGGCAAAAGAAGGATCCATCAATAAACATCTAGGAGCTGAGAGGCAAACCCAAAAAAGTAGCCAAGAAATTCTCCAAAAGAAGACCCAGAAAGGCAACAACCAATAGTGGTTCCCACAAGAAAGGCTACCCATCCAACCATGAAAAACTAATAAAAAGTAATTCGAGATCAAAAGGATAACCAACAAACCAACCAGTGCAGAAAATAGAATAAAGCTAGAGTAGAAACCATCTCATCCACCAATTATTGAAGTAATAAGGTAGAGAAGATAGCAGCCACCAGGACAAAAAAAATTAAGCCAACCCAAATGGAAGGGCGGAACCAGGTAGCAACAAGCAACACAAAGCTAGAGGTCAAAAGCATAACCCAGGTTAGGCCAAAAAGTGATAGTAAGTTAAGGGTTTAGGGTTTAGGGTTAGGGTTTAGTGTTTAGGGTTTAGGGTTTAGGCTTTAGGCTTTAGGCATTAAGGTTTTGAGGGTTTAGGGTTTAGGGTTTTAGGTTTTGGGTTTTGGGTTTTGGGTTTAGTTTATGGTTTAGGGTTTTGGGTTTAGGGTTTAGGGTGTAGGTTAGCTTAGGGTTTATGGTTTATGGTTTTTTAGAGTTTATGGTTTAGGGTTTAAGGTTTTATGATTTAGGGTTTAAGGTTTAAGGTTTAGGATTTTTTAGGGTTTATTTTAGGTTTAGGGGTATTTTGAAATTAAGTAAACTAGTAGGTTTAGGTTTATTTAGTTTATTTTTTATTTATTTTAGTTTATTTTATTTTGGTTTATTTTGTTATTTAGTTTTATTTATTTATTTAAGTTTATTTATTTTAGTTTATGTTTTTATTTTAGTTTATTTTTTAGTTTAGTTTTATTTTTATATTATTTTTTAAGTTTAGGTTTTATTTTTTATTTTTAGGTTTAGGTTTAGGTTTTTATTTTATTTTTTAGGTTTAGGTTTTAGGTTTTTATTTCTAGTTTATTTTTAGGCTTTATTTTTTAGTTTAGGTTTTGGTTTATTTTTAGTTTATTTTATTTTATTTAGTTTAGGATTTAGGTTTAGTTTATTTTAGGTTTAGGTTTAGGTTTTATTTATTTTAGTTTAGTTTATTTTAGTTTAGATTTAAGTTTATTTTATTTTGTTTATTTTAGGTTTACATTTTTTTTCAGTTTAGGATTTAGGTTTTATTTTCTATTTATTTTTAGGGTTATAATTTAGGTTTAGCTTTTTAATTAGTTTTTATTTTACTATATTTTAGGTTTAGTTTATTTTTATTTTAATTTTAGTTTTTATTTTATTTAGGTTTTTTATTTTTATGATTATTTTGTTTTTTTAGTTTAGTTTAGGTTTCTATATATTTTATTTTAGTTTAGTTTTTATTTTTTTTATTTTATTTTTAGGTTTAGGTTTAGCTTTAGATTTAGATTTAGGTTTTAGTTTTGATTTCCATATTATTTTATTTTTTATTTCATTTTGGTTTAGATTTTTTTATTTATTTTATTTTTAGGTTTTATTTAGTTTAGGTTTAAGTTTTTAGGTTTTCTGGGTTTAGGGTTTTGGGTTTAGGGTTTAGGGTTTAGGGTTTAGGGTTTAAGGTTCTAGGTTTTAGGGCTTAGGGTTTTGTTTAGGGTTTAGGGTCAGTTTAGGGTTTAGGGTTAGGGTTATTTTTATTTTTTATTTTTATTTTTTAAATTATTTTATTTTTTTAATTAAATAAACTAGTAGGTTTAGGTTTATTTACTTTATTTTTTATTTATTTTAGTTTATTTTATTTTTTATTTTTATTTAAGTTTATTTTTATTTTTATTTAGTTTAGTTTCTTTAATTTAGTTTATTTATTTTAGTTTATTTTTTAGGTTTAGGTTTAGGTTTAGGTTTATTTTTATTTTATTTATTAGGCTTAGGTTTTATTTTTTATTTTTAGGTTAGGTTCATGTTTTTATTTTAATTGTTTAGGTTTAGGATTTAGGATTTTATTTTAGGTTTATTTTAAGGTTTTATTTTTTAGTTTATGTTTAGGTTTATTTTTAGTTTATTTTATTTTATTTTGTTTAGGTTGAGGTTTAAGTTTAGTTTATTTTAGGCTTTTTTTTAGGTTTAGATTTATTTTATTTTTATTTTAGGTTTTGATTTTCTTTTAGTTTAGGGTTTAGGTTTTATCTTTTATTTATTTTTTGGATTTATTTTTAGGTTTATTGTTTAGGTTTAAGTTTTTATTTAGTTTTTATTTTATTTTATTTTTATTTTAGGTTTAGTTTTTAGTTTATTTAGGTTTTTTATTTTTTTTAGTTTAGTTTAGATTTTTAATTATTTTTAGTTTAGATTTTTATTATTTAATTTAGGTTTATTTATTTATTTTATTTTAGGTTTTTTATTTAATTTAAGTTTAGGTTTTAGCTTTTTTTTAGGGTTTAGGTTAGGGTTAGTTTAGGGTTTAGGGTTTGGCATTTAGTGTTTAGGGTTTTTTTAAAGGGAAAGTTAAATTTTATTACCATAAAAATAAAGGAAACAATCTTTTTAAAGGGGTAAAGCTCAAAGTTCTACTGCTCACAGAGCTACAAGAAACCTAAAGAGCTAAACCCCAATCTAAGTACAATGGAAAAAAAATTAAAGAGCAAATACAACAGCTTAAAATCAAATGAGAAAAGACCCAAAATAAGACTAATATATCTCAAGTAGTAAAAGACTGTCGCAATAGCTCATGATCCCTTTGAGAAGTCAAGATAAGCAAGATCCACATCAACAGTACTTGAGTTGACTAGGTAAAGATCATTCCATTTGTGAAGTTCCAAGCAAAAGAAATCTATGAAACACTACAAAAGCAATGGTCATAGCTCAAGGGAAAAAGATAAAGTAAACAATTTAGAAAGTGCTGAGAAAGAGAAGGCTCAAGCTCAGTTAAGATCATTTGAAGGGGCAATAATACATATGAGCATCCAAACTTTATGAGAACGATTATAATCATATGCATGCTACTAACTAGAGAGAAGATATGAGGAAACATCAAGGCCATTATAGCCAGTATACCTAATATAAGCAACCATCCAAGGCAAAATAGTCCATAGTTCACACAAACAAATAAAGAAAAATAGCCGACTAGCATGACCAACAACAAACCCACCAAAAACTCACAATAAACAATCACTTAAAGCCAACATCGGATGTTACAACAGAGGATCGAGTGTGAGCTAAAAAAAAAATCGATGCTCCACCAAAGCCACCACCAATAGGAAGAGAAACATGAAAAAGAGGCATTTAACATAAATAGGGGAAATAACACAATCGAGCAAAATAGTCTGAAAGGAAAAACAACCACCCATGATAATGTCCAGAGCACTAGCAATCCAAATCGAAGAAAAACATCCACCTAAATAGCAAAATTGTGAAAGATAAGAGACACTAGAGAGAGGAAAGTCATAGTATATAGAAGCCAAAAGGGCATCCAGAAATTACCAACAAAACCACCACCAAGGAAACCAAAAGAATAGCAAATCCACCACCACCAAGAGGCAAATATCGAAACAAGAGAGCCAAATAAACAGGAGTCAATACCAACAATAAATCCCAAAACAGCAATGACATAAGCATCTAGGCAAGATACCACAAAAACCCTCAGAAGCCAACCCCCGAACAACAAGTCCTAAAATAGGACCAAAAAAAACCACAAACTCATATTCTCCACCAACAAAATAGCCAATAAAACAACCAGAAGCACTAATGGGATGAGCGGAGAAAATCAACACAAATCAGAAAATAAAGGAAAAGCAACTACACAAGAGGGATAACCTAGAGCGGACCAAAAACCCAACCAAAAGCACCTAAACCACCATCAAAACATAGCCAACACATCCACCTAGTCAACCAACCCAGCTAAAATAGCAACTAGCCCATTCAACAAAACCAACCAGGACAAGCCAATATACCCAAAAGAGGAAAAGAACAAGTACACAAAACCACAACCCTGAGATCTCAAAATAACTAAGAAACAAAAATAGTAGTCACCCATCCAAAAAAAGGCTGAGGACCACCCAACCACAAAAAAAACTATAAGGAAAGGAAGAACAAGGCTGGGCAAACAAAACCTCTTCCAAACCCCAAAAAGTGAGATCACCACAAAGGAGAAAATAAGAAGAAAATAACCACATAACAACTACCTCCAATCCACAAGATAGAGGGAAAAACCAATTAGCTGAAGCCCCCAAGCCAAACTAGGGAAGGAGAACATCATCCACCAAAAAACCCAAAACTAAGCCAAGCTAGAAGAGGCCAGTAGCAGCCATAAAAAAATAACCACCCAAAATAGCCAGGTAGATGGAAGAAGCAAATAGCAGCAAACAATAGAACTAACCATAGCAGCTAAAAAATCCACTTCAAATAAGGCCATAGCCAGCCAAAACTAGAGGCAAACCCAACATCTATTAATAAAAGGGGTAGGCCAAAAATTGTCATAGCCACAACCCAATAGGAGACGCTCAAAAAATCACTAGTTGTGTGATAAAAGAAGCATAGAATGAGCCACATAAACATAAACACTGGTCTTAGAGGATAGGGAAACTAATTAAAAACCACTACGACCCAAAAAGGGTTAATCAACTACATAATGGGGTTAAGAGGAAGGGGAATTAAGTATAGAAATAAACTCAGCAAAAACCACTTCGTGGTGAGGGAAGTATAAAATAAATAACCAAAAAATAGTTAAATAAACCACCATAGAAAAAAAATCAACAAAATACGAGGTTAAAATCGAGGTAAGCGGTCGGTGTTATCCAAATTGACTAGACTGTGCAGATGCTTAGGTAAGCTATGGTTATCAAATAAAGTGAGCTCATTTAATTTCCCTCCCAAATTAGCCAGAAAATCAGTACAAGCATTACCTTCATGAAGAATGTGAATTTTTTTTATAGAAAACTTGAGAAAGAAGCTTTTAAGTGTGATTAAGAAGATAAAATAAGTCCATTTATTATTATTGAGCATATCAAGTAATAGAAGAGCATCAACTTCAATCTAAATATTAAAGAGGCCTTTCTTAAACAAATATCAATAGCTTTGTTAACGACCATGAGCTCATAAATAATAGAACAAGCTTTGAGGTGATAGGAAAAAGTACAAATGATAGTACCTTTAGAATCCCTAAGAATTTCACGAAAGAACCATGAGTATTGATCTTAATAAAATAACTTTTTGGCTTAATCCAATGTATAATCCTAATACTCTTGTAGAAAGGATCATCATGCAAAGTGATATGCAATTTTTTAGCCACAAATTTATAACTTCTAAAGTGAAGATTAATAATCAAATTTGCATTAAACAAAGCATGATTTTTTTTTTAGTTCTAGCAAGGATCCTTTTATGGTTCATAGGGATACCATGATATTTATCATCATTTCTATTCATCCAAATGAACCAAATAAGGGTAATAGAAATTAAAACTTTGAAATGACCTTTCACTTTGTTTTATGGAAACAAACTTCAAGAAGTTGATATATGAAAAGAACCATGAAAATAGTTAGTGTTAAATAAACATCATACCATATTCAAAGTTTGGAAGAAATAGCACCATTGACAAAAACATGATTAACATTTTCAATATGAAAGCAACAATAGCACTTAGAAGGTAAGTAAAACCCTTTAAGCCAGAGCAAGGAATCAATAGAAATGAAGTTATTCAGAATCCTCCAAACTAAAATAGAATAAGAAATGGGAATGATATTGTTCCAAAGTTTAATGAAAACATTAGTGGTTTTTTCTTTATTTCAAATAAAATTCCAAAGCACTTTAAGAATGAAATCACCATTGTAAGAGAGCTTGAAAAAGATTTGATCTAGTTTATTATAAAAGATAGCGATGTTACAAAACTTGTCAAAAAAAAGAAATAGGAATTTAGTTCTCAAGTTTATTTTCATTCCAATTATTATTAATCCAAAAAAAGTTAACTGCACTACTTCCCAGTAGAGTGTGTAGATAAAAGGGAGTCAATAGTACCATTGTCAATATAAATGTCTTGCCAAAAGGAAGAACATGAATGAATACCCCCAAGATATTAAGGATTCAACAACCCAATTAATGGAGTAAAGCCTTTTCCAAACTAGAGAGTTACCAACTTTATAAGCACAGGTAAGAGGGTGTTTACCATGGCAATATGTTTCCATCATAAAATTAGCCCAAAGGATATCATTCTTTCTCAAATTCCACCAGAGCTTATGAGAGAAGGTAGTGATAGCTTCACGAATAGGTTTGCAACCAAGACTACCTTCAGCCAAAGGACCATAACATTTATGCCAGGAAGTCCAATGAATTCTTTTAATAGAATTATTGGACCACCAAAAAAATTTATTAATCAAGTGATCAATTCTGATAAGAGTAGAATTAGTGGGAATAATAGTTTAAATCAAATAAAGAGGCATTGAATTGAGAGTTCTTTTAAGATTGGTGAGCATGCCACCAAAGGAAAGTAAATGGAATTCCTAAACAAAAATTTTATTTAAATTCTTTTGAATTAACTCATCAAAAAGGTGGGATAATTTTGGACCTTTAAAAAGAGGAGCACCTAAGTACTTAAGAGGTAAGTGTTGATGTTTAAAATTAGTGATA
Source organism: Cymbidium sinense (assembly GCA_021442155.1). NCBI lineage: Eukaryota > Viridiplantae > Streptophyta > Magnoliopsida > Asparagales > Orchidaceae > Cymbidium > Cymbidium sinense. Next base: position 3,855 of record JAKCPB010001175.1, on the reverse strand, counting down.
TGTAGGACTTGATTGATTTTAATTGGAGATACTTAGAAGTAATAAAATAGTTTTGTTATCATGATAGAAAGACCACTTTCTCTAAATTTATTTACAAAAATCTTGAGGTTTTTGGTATGATGAATAAAAGCATTACAAAAAATAATAAAATCATCTGCAAAGCTTAAGTGGGAAATAGAAGACCACCAAGAATTCTATAGTACATACTAGGATTGTTTAAGAATAACTCATTGATGCTCCTAGATAAGTACTCAACAACAATAATAAATAAAATAGGAGATAAAGGATCCCCTTGTTTTAAGCCATGGGAAGAAGGAAAGAAGCCTAAAGCTTCCCCGTTAAGAAAAATAGAGAACTAGGCAATATTAATGCAATTTTTAATAAGAAAAATAAATTTAGTAGAAAACACAAATAAATTTAGAATATGGAAAGCAAAATCCCAAGAGATATTATCAAAAGCTTTGGTAATATCTAATTTGAAAAGAATGTTTCCACCTATGGTCTTAGCATCTAAATCATGAATTAATTCCTGGGCAAGTATAATGTTATCAAAAATAGATATACCTCTAACAAAACTGGTTTGGTTGAGAGAGATAATCTTATTAAGTAAAAGACTAAGCCTGTTAGCAAGAATTTTGGAAATCAGCTTATTGAAGAAGGTGTAAAGACTAATTGGTCTAAAATCACACCAATAGTTAAGATTATCTTTCTTAGGTATGAGAAAAATAGAAGTGCTAGAAAAATATCTAGGAAAAGGATTACCATTAAAAAATAACCACATCCTCAATCATATCATTTTTAATAATAAACCAACAATTTTGGAAAAATTGGGTAATGAAACCCTCCGGACCAACCATAGAATCTATGTTCATGCTATCAAGAACTTTAAAAATTTCATCTTCATTAGGCACAATAGTAAGAGAATTATAGTCATCATTGGTAATAATAGAAGGAATTAAGTGAGATTTAGAAATAGCTTCATAAGAGCAACTCTTATTAAGCATATTTCTAAAGTAATTAATGACTGAATCCTTAATATCATTATTCTCCATAATCCATTCTCCATTGTCATCTTTAATTTTTTTAATATTATTTAAGGCTCTCTTTTTTATTAACTAAAGCATAGAAATAGCTAGTATTCCTATCACCATCCATAATGTGTTTACTAGCTTTTTTGGTGCCTATAAGACTCTTCCATATTTTGAAAATTAACAAGCTTATCTTTCACCTTAGTCAATTGCTTAATCTTAGAAGGATTAAACATAACAGAGACTTCAATATCACAAACCAATTTTTCCATATCTTTGATATTGACAAAAAAGTTTTTAAAATAATGCTTGTTCCACCAACCCTAAATTTGTTTAAGTCTTTTAGTCTTAAACCAAAGTCTATTCATCCCCATAATAGAATTATCAGGATGTAAAAAAGCTTTCCAATTGTTAGCCATAACATTAAAAAAAATCAATATGCTGAATCCACATGTTCTAAAACCTAAAGAGTGAAATTTTTTAATTTATTAGAATTATCTTTAATCGAAACCAAAAGAGGAGCATGATCAGACAAGGTTCTACTTAAATGATCAATAAAAGTAATAGGCCATTGAGTAATCCAATGAGTATTAAAAAGAATTTGGTTTAATATTAGCAATGTCTAAAGTTTAGCAAAGTATAATTAGAACTCTTAAAACAAATATTAATCTAATTACAATCAAAGATCATATTGGAAAATTCTTCCATGGAATGAATATTAGGAGAATAACCACCACTTCATTGAAGAGAAAAAAAATAGTGTTGAAATCACCACCAACAAACCAAGGTTTATTGATAAAGGTGGAAAATTAGTCAAGTTATCCCAAAGAAGATTTCTATATCTAGTACAAGATGCAAAACAAAATATCCCAAAACACAATAATCACCATAAGAGATTTGAGCATTAACAACTTGATGAAAATCATGAAGAATAGAAAGGTCTACAAAGTTATTCCAAAATTACCAAATCTTATTACTAACATTGCAGAAAAATTTATTGAAACCGATCTTTCTGCCAACATGGTTAATTTTATTAGCATGAAAAAGCGGCTTAAGAATAATAAGTAAAGAAATATTATTATGATGACAAAGATTTCTAATATGATTACAAATAGAAGGGTACCAATCCTCTAACATTCCAAACTAAAAATTATAAAATAAAGAAAAGGAGGAGTAAAGTTAATTGAGAGAGAGAGAGAGAGGAGGCTGCAGCTCTAGTGTTTTCTTGGGAGGAAACTTTTAGCATTTTTTTTTCTTTTTTTTACTAGAAAGTTTGGAAGCCATTTTTTTTCCCTTTGAATCATCATGTGAAAAGGATTTAGCAACATTAGTCATAGATTTAGGAGAAATCTCTTGATGAGAAGTGAATTCTCCTTCTTCCAAGACATTATAATTTATTAAAGATAAATGAGCTTACAAGAATAGCAAGGGAGGGAGTAGAAACCAATTTATTAGATAATGCCAATCATTTTGAGAAGTTAAATCATCTTGAATTTGGAATATAGAATTAGATTTATCAACCTGATTATCATGAGGTATTAAAACCATATTCTCCATTGAATTAGAATGATACATAATATTAAATTCCTTTTATGTTCCATTAAAGCTTTTATTTTCATCTATCAAAAGCAAGGATGTAGGGATTGAAGGAAATAGAATCCTCATTCAAAAGTTTAGAAAAGCTATTATTGTTCACATTAGAATCCTTCAATTGCTCAGAAGAAGTAAAAGAAAAATTATCCTTGTTAGGAACATTCAAAGAATCGTTTTTTTCTAAAGTAGTTTTTTGATATTTAACAGTGGTCAGTCTAGTGTTAGGAAGAGAAGTTTCCTTAACAAGGATTTTTTTTTTAGGTGAGGATGAAGAATGAAACATTTAGAATTATCATGCCCATGGATTTTGCAGTGAGAACAAAAGAAAGGAAATTTCCAAATTCAATTCTTTGCATATAACCATAATTTTTAGATCCCAACTAGATTTCTTTGGGGTGTTCCTTGGTAATGTCCAATTCAAAAAGGATTCTAACCACTGAAGGAAGAGATTTTTTAGTTATTGCTTGATCAATTTGCAATGACTGACCAAATAAGGCACCTATAACATAAAGGAATTCATGGTTAACAAAATGAATTCACATATTGGGGATTCTTCCTTAAGATCAAATAGTTGAGTCAATTTCAGCAACCTCATTTGGGAATTGAAAACAAAATAAGATGTGAGAGAAAACACAAGAGTAATCCAAATCATTGTCAAATAAATCAAAATGTGGGGAGAATTAATTAAACCAATCATAAAAGTGCCCAAAAGTTTTAGAATATGAAAGAAAGAGTGAATGTTTTCCAGATTAGGCCTACGAAGGGTAAACTTCCCAACCAAAGTGAATTCAAATGGCTTAGCAAGCTTTTCCACAATCAGATCATAGCACATAACCATAGGAATGCCTCCAAAAAAAGTCAAAATATGTTCCAGGGACTCACTTGAACAACCATCTTTACCAGTGAGAATGTCTTTGAATGATTTTGAAGCAGCCGAAGCCAGGGTAGATGATGCCCTAGCAAGATCCATAGGATCTTTCAATTTTCCCCAAGGAATCATCAGAGAAGATGCCAAGCGGTGATGTCACTCCAAGGAAGACACAAAATCAGCCAGCGACCATCGATTCTAGAAGGAATCTAGTGAGAATAATTCAAAATAGCTAGCAAACAACATCCAGAAAGCCAAAAATGAGAGGGGAAAGGAAAATTGCCAGAACATGAGGAGTGGCTCGAGCGGTGGGTTTTTTCCCTTTAATTTTTTAATATTATTAGGGTTTAGTGTTTATGGTTTAAG